>JAHNEJ010001728.1:0-67212 GCA_022559845.1 Amorphophallus konjac
GGGTATGGTCTTTCAATCGGACGCCAAATTTACACCAAAAACATAAACTATAAACTATGGAATCTCTGCATTGATCATGTTTACTTCTGTAGCTTGTCCTTTATTCACTCGAATATAAGTTTTCCCTTTTTTTCTAGGCTATTCATGGATGAATATCGATCCAAACGTCATAATATGGTTAGAAAAGAAAACACCTTCTACTGCGGCACAAGTCTTGAATGTTTTTTTTAAGATTTTTACGTAAAATTTGATTTTGTCAAATATATCTTTCATTTGAACATGTTATCGCGAATATCTTTCGTTTAGATAAAAATGTTATGATTATATCCCTTTAATTTACTGTCGTCGTCGGAAGAAAATATTCCGTAAAATATATCACCTACGGTCATTAGATCTAAGATATATTTGATAAAATCAAACTTTACAAAGATACATATACAAAAATCTTAATCTGTAACTCACACTTAACTCGAGTTAAACATACGGGAGTTACAGTGAAGACATAATTATGACATTATTTATATTTCGAAGATATTCATGATAATATGTTCCGACGAAGAATATGTTTAACAAAATCAAACATTACACGGATACATAAGCAAAAATCCCTTTTTTTGTTGTTGTTTTGGCCAAGGGAACGGGACGAGAGGACGGGAGCACAGAGGGGAGGTGGTGGAAGGGAGAGGAGGCCTACCATAGGGGAGGACCCGAATGACCTCCTAGCCAGGGTTTGCCGACCCGCCCGACCCGCCGACCCGGTCTCGGCGCGGGACGGGTCGGGTCGGGCGGGTCGCACAGCGACCCGATCCGCCCCTTTGGATCTCGACGCGATTTTTTATGAATTTTTTTTTAAAATTTTAATAAATTTATTTTGAAAGATTAAATGTTATATATATTTAAAAATATTAGAATGTATAGTTTATTTAAGATATAGATCCATACTAAATTATACATAATTAATTATATAAAAATTACATATTACACCGCTTAACTAAACATCCTATTATATATAATACATAAAAATTTATTTCAATTACTAAATATGTAAAAGTAAACAGTGACATAATAATGACATTCATTCATGAAGTATAAAATACAAAAACTCACTAATCCTCGTCCATCTGTGAAACTTGAATCCCAAAACTCACTCATCCTCCTCATCTGTGTAACCCGAATCCGAAAACTCACTCATCCTCATCATCAGTGAAGCTCGAATCCCAAAACTCATCATCAAATACATGAGACTGATCACCCGTATAATCTAACTCTATCCTAGTGGGTGGAGGTACATGTGGGTGGGACTGAAAATATGTAACCATCTGCACAAATGATGGGTAGTGTGCTGCGGTGGAGGGTACATGAAAATCGTAAAAAAAGTCATCACTACATCTATAGCTTCAATTCTATCATGTGCGACTGGTGCTGGTGCTGCTCGAACTCTGGACGTGGAGGAAGATCCTGCTCCGCCCTGTGCTCGTGGTGGAGGTACCCGGGACGTAGAAGAAGATGTCCTCGGTGTGCTACGAGAACCGTATCTATCCTGTAACTGTGTCCGGAATGAATGTCTGACATCTCCCGGAACTCGGTCGCATGCACGAACATCGCGTCCCACTCCCGCAAGGTGCTCCGCAAACCTGTGTATGCCGATGACGCGATGTTCGCAGTATCTACAGTGCACGTGTCCATCACCCTCAACAGAGTATCCATGCTCCCACGCAGGGTGACGCCGTCCGTCCATGATGACCTGCAAATGATGCAAAAAATTACATTAGTGATTACAATGACAAGTACAGAAACTCTATATATGAAAAACTCTACAATTAATTATTAGTTAGTTGATACATACTAATAAAGCCTATGGAACCAAACTGGGCCAGTGCCCATCTCCAAACAATCTGACATTAAATGTGGTCCGCAGATAGGACAGATAGTCTTCATAGCGCATTGAACCTGAATAGTTCTCCCAGTACATGCGTACGTAGTATTCATACTCCAGCGAACCTTGTGCGTACACGACCTCTACTGACGTAGCTGCGGCATAAGGATATGGATACGATGGGAAAAATGAACTACTGTTATCTGAGTCGCCATGATACATCGGCTGCTGCGGCCATGACCGTCCATACGAGCTTCCAGATCCTAGGAGTCATGTGTGCTCATCCTCTCAAAATCAGACAACATACCTTGATAGCTGGTACTGTCTGCAACCGAACTTCCATAGTAGGGATCCCAATGATCAGCTGCCCGTCTCGTCCCTGCCGGTGGAACACCGTGGTCCTCATCTTGCGTGGCATGTGTGAAGTGCTACTCCTCTGTCCATGCGCCATGTTGATGGCCCCCACGACCTCTACTATGACCACTGCTGTACTCTCTGTCACCAGCACTAGTATTCTGACGAGGACTCCGTTGGTCACCTTAAGAACCACCACCTCCATGGGATGAAGACCCTGTCGGTGTACTCTCAGCATCGAGTCATGACTCCCACTAATGCGGGGCTCAACAGAAGGCTTGGTAGTGTCGTCATCTGCATTGGGATCTAATGTCTCCATGTCTGCAAAATCTATAGGATTTAATGGTGGTCCCTTGTCCTTCTTGCTGGTGAATAATGTGGTCCATGATGATTTTTTCTTCTGTGGAGCAGGGGGCGGCTTACATGCTGCATGTTGTGTCCCTATAGATGCCTGATAAGCAAAGCCTGTTTAGATAATTTTTCAATTTACTTTCTATTGTGTAAGTCTGTACGTATACCTGAGAAGACTGATTGGGTGCCTTAGCCTTAGATGTTGAGCGTCGGGGCGCAGCAGACTGAGATGGTTGTTTCGATGCTATCGAAGACTACACAATTGAAAGAAGAATATATTCAATTACCAATGAATTATATATTAACAAATGTAGAAATGACAATATAATTTCACCTCTCTAAATGAGGAACTCCCCCTAGCCTCTCTTGAAGTGGATAACCTTCTTGGTTCCGCAGATATTGAATGCCGCGGTACAGTAACTCGGGACCACTGTTCTCTCCCGCAATGTTGTCATTTGTCGGACCGACCTGCAATATATTACTATCATACAGAAATATATGACTATGTTATCTAATGAAATTTACGATTCGATTTTCATGTATTAATTCACCTGAGGTGGCTCTTGACGCTCAATTAATGGGGGTTGGATCAATCGCTCCCATGCTGTATCATCATACGCATACGATGTGTCTCCACCCCCAATGACGAGGTCTTCATCTAAATTAATTTCATCATCACGTCCCGTTGCGGAGTCGTCACCACCCAAATGCACATGGGTGTCATCTCCCTCCCCGACTGCCTCTTGTACAGCTGATGCGAGAAAAGTATTAGGCCGTGGTGTCTCGCCAGGTTCTTCAGCCTCCTCGTCTAATTCTGCCTCACCACGCTCGGTTGTGGCTCTTGCAACCCATGCTACCATAGGGTCATCATCGTCTCGCAAGTACACAGCATCCGTTGGGTCGTAATCTCCCTCTCCTCTCCTTGTATCCATTTGTACATACCGGACCTTTAGCCTCATGTTGTAATGAACATACAACCATTTTATCTAGCCTGCGGTGTGTTAGCCTATTCCTCAGCTTAGTATGCAAGAAGGAGAACGTCGACCAATTCCGCTCACACCCACTCGACGAGGATGTTTGCGATAGAACTCTCATTGCGATCTTCCTTAATACGGGTGCACTTGTGCCATAATTTAGCCACCACTCAGCTGTGTTTAAGACAGATCACGTACAATATAATAATTAGATGTAAAAATTACTTCTCGAGACATAGAAGGTACATTGTGAAGACACATTACCGGGGTCGAGTCTATCACGACTGGCCATGGCATTAGGTGTCGCAAATGAACCAATTCCCTCTCTAAATGTTTTCATCTGCATTATCAAAAAATATGAAGTGTATATTTCATTTAATATTGTCAATGTTAAAATATCCAAGTATACCTCATTCAACGCATCAGCAGCATCTGTTGGGGTGAAAGACAATCGGTCTACCACAATGTTGACCGATTCTATCAACGTATCGTCATAAGCAAGGGCCCGAGCATATTGGAAGGCCGGATGTAGATAGTACGCTGCAATCGTAAGACAATGAATTACATATTAGTATCAATTGAAAATCACAGCTCATTGATTGGACGATGATTGGACGAGAATGTAAGTGTTTACCTGCCATGTGAAGATCGCGGCTCATTTGTCTGTCCCATCTGTCCTCCACAATCTCTAGAATGGTGGGTCCATATTTTCTGGACGTTGTAAGGATCTTCCGTTGGCTGCTTCTATTTTGCTGTACACCAACCCCATGGTTGGTACTCTATCCCCATCCACGCATCGTAGAACCTCATACAGTGGCTCTATCAATGACACTAATACCTTCACTCGTTCCCAAAAATTCGAGGTGTTGACAATCCCCTCGACCTCCGCCCCTTCACGTGAAGCAGCAAAAGAGGAACTCAGCCAGGTCTCACCTCTAAACATTTGCTTCAACACATCCTTGTGCTTCAATAGGCTCTGCAATGCGATGTAGTTGGTGGCAAATCGTGTGATGCCAGGCCTCAACAGTTCGCCGCCACAATGCTCCCTCATCCATGCCAATACAAGTGTGTGGTTGTAGATATATTTCGTGATTTTTGTGCCACATCGACCACAGATTTTACCATACGAAGCTGCCCAATCTCCTTCAGCATCAGATCTACACAATGCGCTGCACAGGGGGTCCAGAAAATGTGCCATTTTTTCTTCATTAGCTCCTCCCCGGCCTTCTTATAGTTCGACCCATTGTCAGTCACCACTTGCACAATGTACTCCTCCCCAATCTCAGTAACCACTTGCTCCATCAATGACAAAATATATTGATGACTATGAATTTGACCAGACGCATCCACTGATTTGTGAAAGAATACCTGTCTGTCACAATAAACAAGGAAGTTGATCAGGCTAGATTTTGTGGTACCTGACCATCCATCACACATCAGTGTGACTCCGTACTTTGTCCATTTCTGCTTGAATGAGTCAATGTAACTCTTGATCTCAGCAACCTGTTCATCAAGGTATACGCCAGCCAATTCTCTCGCTGTAGGTGGCTGCACGTGTAGCCCAAGGACCTGTGCTTCCTGAAACATTGGCTTGTAGTAAGGGCTATTGGCTGCATTGAAAGGCAGACCCGCGTGGTGCCACCATTTTACAACAGCCTGACCAAGTTTTCATTTAGGTCCCTTCTGGCCATACGCATCGTCCATCCTCGTTTGCTTGCCATGCTCTCGGGATAGTGCACCGGGCTCCACATCTTCAATGTTGATCGATTGTGTCCTTTTTCTTTGTGTCCCCGAGTCACCAGTCAATAAACTCCTTGTGCCTCGTGGTTGTCGAGTCGTAGATGAACCACCACTCCCTGATGCTCCGGTCCTCGCCGTCTCGCGACTACGGACTACAGTCTCCTCGGGATGTCTTAACTCTTCCCTGCTCTGACGTACTGCCTCACGAAATTGGGCTTCGTATGGATCGTTCACAGTGACATACACATCAGGCTGCTCAGCACGTGCTTGTTCGTCTTCGTCACTGGGTGTCCATGCACATTCCTCCTCGTTGCTGCCATTTGGGCGCCCGCTCACTGCCGCTTGATCCCTTTTCTTCTTTTTTTCCTTTTCTTGCATCTCAGCTCTCTTCTCCCGCATGTGCCTAGCCATTGCAAGTTTCACATCTCTAGGCTCATGGGTACACCCAGCAACCTCAGAGTATCCTGCCCCGGCTCCTCCTGCCAAATGCTTCTTCAATCGAGACACCCCTCCTCCCCGGTGTTCTATTTTACGATAGTTACAACGCCAACACCTACGGTTGCCATCCAACAAAACTCCGTGTGACCACCCAATATCATTTGTTCGTTCCTTAGGAGCCATAGGGTGCTATCTCCTAAAATTAAGAAATTCAAATTATGAAAATATATTATTTCCCATCTACAAGTAACAATGAACATAATTTCATGATTTGTGTAACATGCAAGACTAAATTCAATATTTAATACATCTTAATATAATTTAGTTTCAAATATTATAATTATTTCTATAACATACATATAAGGGTGATATTTATAATTAATACATATACATTAACTTTAAAATTATTTATCACTAATTAGATATTTAAAATTACATCTCTAATTAAATTACATGACACATATAAATTATAAACATATCTAAATAATTTACATTATACATATAAATTAACTTTAAAATTATTTGTAAAATATTTATCACTATTTATATATTTAAATTATAAACATCTCTAATTAAATTACATTATAGATCTAAAGTAACTTTAAAATTATTTATAAAATATTCAAGAGAGTTTACATTAAAAACATCTCTATTTAAATTATATTATAGATCTAAATTAACTTTAAAATTATTTAAAAAATATTCAACACTATTTACATTAAAAACATCTCTACTTAAATTACATTATACATCTTAATTACATTTAAAATTATTTGTAAAATATTTATCAATAAATTTATATTTAAATTCAAAACATATCTACTTAATTTAAATTATAAATATTAACTTTAATTTTTGTAAAATATTTCTCACTATAGATATATTTAAATGAAAAACATCTTTAAAAATTTTAAAATTAATTATTATATTATTTTACGTCTACAACTAATAATGAAAATAATATCATTAATTCTACAAAATTAAATTTTAAAGTTAATACATCTCAATTAAATCTAATATTTAAACATGAATTAAGTAATATATCAAACATAAATGTATTTCTACAACATGAATTAAACGATATTTATATTATTTCTACAACACGAATTAAATAATATATCAATATATTTAATTTTACAACATGAATTAAATAAAAATTATATTTTTTCTACAACATGAATTCAACAATACATCAAAAATAATATTAAACAATGACAATGTAACAAATTTTATTATTATACTTTTTTAAATTAAAAAAGATATAAAATTTTAAAACAATAAATTTTTTTCCTCCCCCCCCCCTCACGGTCGCAGACGCCCAGCCCACCCGCCCTGCCGGTGGCAGACGCCCAGACCCCCGCCCCCCCCCCCCCCCCACGGTCGCAGACGCCCAGCCCACCCCCCCTGCCTGTGGCAGACGCCCAGACCCCGCCCCCCCCCCCCCCACGGTGGCAGAAGCCCAGCCCACCCCCCCCCCCGACCGTGCCGGTGGCAGACGCCCAGACCCCCCCCCCCCCGCCGTCCCCCACGGTGGCAGACGCCCCCCGCCCCCCCCCCCCACCGTCCCCCGTCCCCCCACGGCCTGCCGGTGGCAGCCCCCCCCCTCCCCCCACGGCACGGCCTGCCGGTGGCACACGCCCAGCGCCCAGCCCCCCCCGGTCCCCCCACGGCACGGTCTGCCACCCACGCCCCCCGTCTCCCCACGGCCTGCAGGTCCCGCCCGCCCCGACCCCCCGTCCCCCACGGCGGCAGACGCCCAGCCCCCCCGTCCCCCCACGGCCTGCCGGTGGCAGACGCCGCCGTCCCCCACCCCCACCTCCGTCCACCTCCGGCCAGATGCGGCTGCCAGACGGGCCTTTTCCCCACCCTTAAAAAAAAAAATCACCTACCTACCTCCGATCGCCGCCCTGAGCCGCCCAAAGCCGCCGGCCGCCACTCTGATCGCCGTCCGCCGCCGCTGCACCGCCGTTCGCCGGTGGGAGGGATGGAGGGAGCCTCCCCCTTCGGCCCGTTAAATGGACGAACCGCTCGACCCGCCCGTACCGAGCCGGGTCCCGCCTCGAACCGGAGCGGTATGTGGCGGGACGCACGGGACCTTGCGGTCCAGTGCGTCCCGTCCACGACCCCCAGCCCGTGCGACCCGGTCCCGGCCTGGGTCGGGTCGTGCGGGTCGATGCGGGACGGCAAACCGTGCTCCTAGCGCATCTAGTGGCGCCAACGCGTGCCCAACACAAAGCGCCCCGTGGAAATCCCGTGCATACTCCCGAGATTGAACCCATGCCGGGCGTCCAATGTGCCACTGGTGCGGGACACAGACGTAGCTTATTGATAGAATACAATCAATGTGGTAATCACATTTCAAGACCACAAGATAAATTCTCCATTACTAGTTAATAGGGTAACCAACAGCCAGATAAAGACATCCATATGTCATAATAGCTCAATCAAACTCAGGCAAACCTTGCAAGAACTCTTCTTATTCCCAAGAGTATGGTTCAACAAGACAGTAACTCAAGGATCCGGTGACAGAATGGGGCAGATTGTGTTCCATTCTGGGATTTATTGGGCATTTACCTTTTGACCCTTTACCCTTCAGATCTCTGCCTCATGAAAGACACGAGGCCGAAGTTCCTCTCCACACACACACACCCCCCACCCAAGAAAAAAAAAGTAGCAGAACAGAGGCTGAAAGTTCTTTGCCATGAAGTAACTGAGGAACTAGAGAAATATTACATGCCATCACACTACGCTGCTAGCTTTACGAATCAAAGAGAAGTGTTGTGGTCAATAATGTTAGATAATAACAGTTACTAAGAAACAATTTTGTAACCATTCAGAACTTGACATTCAAACCAATTGACAACAATTGATCAGCTTACTGAAATTTCCATGTCAGCTGATCTTGGAAATAAATGAATTTGCACATAGTACATTCTTACAATAATTATATTGAAGTTAAACAGATTGGGCATAAGACTGACTTCTTGGCAAGAAGTCATGAGCACATCTTCTTTTTTTTTCTGATTTTGCTACGTGAGGAAACTCAAGGTATGCCATCTTTCTGCATCACTACCCTCCTAAACAGATTGGAGAAACATCCACTCATTCATCTGTAGCAGCTAAGCATGTCCATGCAGCAATTAAATTACATTCATGTCAACTGTGGCAGGCATCCTCAACGAGTGCTACCAGTTCGACATTATCCTTGTCAGGAACTTCTACAGTTTCAGCTGCTGTAAACATATCTGATGGAAGGATGGTAGAATTTTGATCACTTTTAGGCACCAAATATAACAAAGTCAGAGGCAACACTCTCATCACATTGCGGATAAAGATAGCAGCCCAGAGGTTATCAAATTCAGTACGGGTGACCTTCAAGAGATGGAGCAGCAGGCCTCCACCCCATGAAGATGTAAGCAGGCCAACATTATCGATAGACATGAGTAAAGCAAAAAATGTGCCTTCAATGCCAGTGGGGCAAAGCTTGGAGCTCAGCACAAGAAGAGGCATCCACTTGATACGACCAATCATTCGAGAAACACTCTCATCTATTACTATAAAGAAATAATCAGGTATCCCAAGCTTCAGGTTTAGACGTAATATCAACACTAAATCAAGCATTCCAGAGAAGCCATAAAGCAACTGAGCCCAGAAAAGCAAGACACGGAATGAATAGTCCTTTAGGACATTTTGATATAGAAGCACTCCTAGAAGGGAACCCACAGCACCAATAGAAAATATGAATCCAACACTTTCCTGTGTAAGAAAAAGTATCATCAGAGTGGAATAGTTATTATTTAGATACAAGTCCTAAAAGCTAATAAAAGTGGATACTAAGAATACCTCAGAGAAAGCTGGACCTGCTTCAGCATCTGTGTACCAATAAAACAACCCTTCATGGATTGTCACACTCAATGCAAATGACACATACATGTACATACATGGCCTCCAAACACTGGGACATTTTAATGTCTTCACCATCTTTTGATTGGCCTCAAGAAAATTATGATAGACCTAATATTGCAGTGAAGAAACAAAATTCACAAATGTGAAGAAGCAAGTTAACAAATAATGCTTGAATATCCGATAAAATATCATGCTTACTTCTCTGTAGGCAAAATTGGGTGTACAGGACTCCTTCAGCACAATTCCAACCAATATTACGAGAGCAGATGGGACACTTAGTAAGCCAAGCACCCCCTGCAAGATAAACAATTCCATTCAAAACTTCAGACCGTCTTTCTGCAATCAAAGTAATTTCAATAATTTTTTACTTTGTGTGTTTGTGTGTGTGTTTTCCATTCAAAACTTCAGACCATCTTTCTGCAATCAAAGTAATTTCAACAATTTTTTACTTTAGGGAAATTTGGATGCACTGATGTGTGTGGCTTTGAATAAATGGCATGGGTGGACCATGTGTAAGGCCCCAGGATGGAGCTCGAACTTATGCCGGCCCAAGTGCAAGTGTGGCCCATTGACACTGGTGGACAAAAGATTAAAAATAAAAACATTTATGAACCACAGGTAAGTTCCCATTTTGGAAATGTGTGTGGCCAGGCCTAAATGGGCTTTGAATAAATGGCATGGGTGGACCATGTGTAAGGCCCGAGGATGGAGCTTGAACTTATGTCGGCCCAAGTGCAAGTGTGGCCCATTGACACTGGTGGACAAAAGATTAAAAATAAAAATATTTATGAACCACAGGTAAGTTCCCATTTTGGAAATGTGTGTGGCCAGGCCTAAATGGGCTTTTGAATAAATGGCATGGGTGGACCATGTGTAAGGCCCGAGGATGGAGCTCGAACTTATGTCGGCCCAAGTGCAAGTGTGGCCCATTGACACTGGTGGACAAAAAAAATTAAAATTAAAAATATTTATGAACCACAGGTAAGTTCCCATTATGGAAATGTGCACCACAATACAGTTATTTATTGAAGGGTAGAATTGGAGCATATTTTTGTCCTTACCTATCCAGTAGAGACAGAAACAGAAATATACAGAAAACTGTCCAAAAACTAACCTGAGACCCAATAAAATGAATAAGTAATCCACTCAGAGAGAATCCAAGAAGCCCTCCAATAGATGAGCTCAAGCCACACAAACTTTGCATGTCAGCAGCAAGTGAGGGGTGAGTTATACTGTTTTGGGCAACACAGGCATCAATAGTAACATCTGCTATTGCCACTCCAGCACTACCCGCAGTCAATGCGAGTAAGGCAAACATAACATGTAAGCTTTTGTGAAGAGATAGAATAAGCATCGAGATGACTCCCAAAAGTCCTGAACTCAGCATAAGGAAAAAAACACTCAGAATGAAGCATGCATTTGTAAAAGAAACAAGAGTGCTAATTCACCTAACTCAAAGAAATGAAGCCATTGAGATCAAAATCTAACTTCAGTTAGAGGGTAAAAGCGATAGCACCTTGGCAGAAAAATGAAAGCAAAGTGAAAGCCAGAAAGATAACATAAAAACAAGACCTGATCATATGAAATAGTGTTTAGGACAGAATGACTGACAATCTGTACAGCTAGTTTCTACTTCATCAAGCCAGTGAATAGAACCATAGAATAATGTCTTATGGTATCTGGGACTTGTTGCATATTTGGAATCATGTCTAGTTAACAAGTACATCTGTTGATCTCATGGATTCTTTTTGGAAGGAGATCTCAAGGATTCTATGTCACCTGATTTTGCAGGAGACCTGGAGTTAAAAAGAGATCAGTGTATATTGGACAGGTTAATCATGTACGGAAGGAGATGTTACACTTTCGCTCTTCTAACCAGTGGTGGATTCAATCAGAGGGAGAAACTTTCCTCACACCTTGGGCAATTGTTGCTTAACTCTCTCATGTTTTACGCTCCAGATTCTCAATGAAAGGTTGTCACTTTCTCGTCACTTTTTGTCTTCGAAAAAGAAACTGTTTAACCGCGGAGATCTACGGGCAGTTCCATCCCCAGAGTACAAGATTCTGCCATCTTCTTTTGGGTTGTTGCTTACATCAGTAACTTTTCATTTGCTTCGTTGGTCATTTAGTGGCATGACACCATTTAAAAGAGAAAGGCACACTCATATCCTTTGTTGGGAATTTAGCTCCACTTTGAGAAATTTGGCATCAATTTAGGAAATATATTCCATGGTGCAACTCAAGAACCATATGACTGTTTTGCTACCTCATGATACAGAAAGATCAAATCTTTCCTACAGAACAAACACCCATGCAACCTCTGCCTGCACAAGAAACATAGATTGTCATTGCTTGTTTACCTGCATATGAACTTTATATAATTCTACACCCATGATGAGACACGATACCATATAAGTAAATATATTATCTCGGATGAAATGGTCTGTGTTTCATTCATTGTGCACAGATAGCCCATCCAGCCAACTCACAACCTTAAGGCTGAATGTTTCCTTGTGTTGTTCAACAATATCTGCTCTATGAACTCATACTGCATTATCCTTATTCTTTTGTATGTAAGAGCATTATCAAGATATTCCCAAATAAAAGATGAAAAGCAACAGGAATTTTTGTAAGATAACCACCAATTCTATGTTGCACTACAAAAGAGCATGTTAAAGAGGGGATTTCCATTGAGGTTTCCACAGCAGGATCGGCCAATGATGTTATGAGCCATTATAAGTTCATGCGGGAGCAAATGTGGCTGGAATAACAAAAGATGATGCTACGCCTGAACCATTTTCCCCTCAATTTTGATGCTATGTATGTCCACCATCAAGCAGTGAAAATATACGTGAGGCCAATGGGCCAAGCATATACTGAGCTAAGAGTTAGTCCCATGGTTGAAGAATCAAAATTAAAGACTGATGCCACAAGAAACGTGAAAGCCAAGCATCACTGACCTGCCAGTATGAAATAGGGCCTTCTTCTGTATCCTGCAATAGGAAGGACATCAGTGAGGAGACCCCAGATAGGCTTCACAATCCAAGGAATTGATGTGATCCCATGGTAGACCTGTGCTTCCGATGGCTGGACCTTCTGGACGTCCTTCCAGTAATAATCAAAGGCAACGCGGCCCAGTCCCCCACCGACACCCTGGCTTATTCCATACACTACCATGACCCCCATCACCGAACTCCAATGGATCTCCTCCACTAGCATCCTGAACCACTGCACAGAAGAGGTGAGAGAAACGAGGCGCCTCCTTTGTGGTTTGTTTGTCTCTTTCACCGAGCCCTCGGCAAGGGGAAGGGTCGTTCCCTCCTCCACATTCTTACTCTCCGAAGAAATCTGAGAGATCGATTCATACCCCATTGTAGAGATCACAAGAAACCCAGTTTCACTGGCCCTCTACAGAGAACTCGGATTTGCAGAGAAAGGAGAAATTTTTCATCCGATTATTTAGAACCCACGGGAGGCCATCTGCTTAGAAATCCTGAGACTACAAGATTCCGGCCAAGGCACCCCACCGGGAGGCTCAGAGGGCACAAGAGCTATGAAGAAAACTGAGGCGTCTTAGCTGCCTTTCCCGGACATGTCTCCTGCCCATTTGCCACACCATGGTAACAACCCAGAGGATCGAGGCGAACCCAAGTTGCCCCACAAAAGGTCTCTCTTTGTTTTCGCCAATAAACAATCTTTTCCCACAAGAAAACCGGATCTGCAACTTTGGGAACAAAATGGGAGTTATGTGCGGCGCGGCGCCGTGGCGGGCTCCTTCGATCCAAAGACTCTCGAACAACAGCAACACCAGCGGCAACAGACGCACGAGAAGCAAGGGAGTTGGCACCAGTTGGTCGGTCGGTCGGCACTATGCAGCTGACTGGCGGCTTTAGAAAAAAAAGGATGAGCGGGGAGGAAGGAGAGGCGGTCGGGCTCTCTGCGTGATGGTGGATTTGACCCAACACAGACCTCTGTGACGGCAGCGGGGTCCTTCCCAGATGACGTGGCGAATAGACATTGGTTGGCGGTACAACTACGTCAGCTGCTAGGACATGCACGTTTGTCTTATTCTGCGTTAACAGTGGACAACGAGAAAGGATGATCCTCCAAAGTCCAAGCGTCCAACCAAGAGGAAAGGTGGAGGAACAATGTTCCTGTGGTGGGACTTCCGCTTCGGAGAAGTATTCTATATAATTTATACTTTATTTTATATGTAGAATAAATTATATTCTTTCATTTGTGATTATGGTCAAAATTTATAATATCGATCGTATCGGTCATGACTTGATATGAGAAGGTACGATCGATACAGGTAACATGTCAATACAGTCGACGATAAAGTGTGATTTTTTATTTTTTTTATTTTTAAGTATTTTTAAAAATTTTAAATATAAAATTTTAATAATATTCTATTTATATTGTAAAACAATATATGTATTAAAAAATAATAGAATGTTGAAATATTTTTTTGTGATCATAGATGCATGCTAAATTACATAGAAATAATTTTACTGATTCTTCCAACTATTATGTTAAGAGATAATAAATTACATATGATTAATTACATAGAAATAACTTATTATATCTCTCAGTTAAACATCTTATTTGAAGAGACAAAAAAGATATGTTAATATGTTAAAGTGAACATATACATAATTCATGACATCATTCAAATCCACTCATAAAATATAAAATGTTGAAACTCACTCATCTGACTCATCTGTGAATCCTGGAGCTCAATCAGAATAAGATACATGAGACTTATGACCCGTATAATCTAACTCTATCCTAGTGGGTGGACGTGCATGTGGGTGAGTTTGAAAATATGTAACCATCTGCACAAATAATGGGTCATGTGCATCAGTGGAGGGTACATGAAATTCTCTAAACAATGCTCTAACTACATTCATACATGCACGTCTATCATCTGCTACTAGTGCGACTGGTGCTAGTGATGCTCGAACTCTAGACATGGAGGAAGATCCTGATCGGCACGGTGCTGGTGGTGAGGGTACCCTGGACGTGGAAGACGATGCCCTGGCTCTGCTCAAGAAACATATCCCTCCCGTAACTGTGTCCGAAAGTAATCTCAGACATCATCTAGAACTAAGGAGTATGCACGACAATCTCATCCCACTCCCGCAAGGTGCTCTGCAAATCTGTGTATGTCGGTGACGCGATGTCCACAGTATCTACAGTGTATATGTTGATCACCCTCAACAATGTAACCATGCTCCCACGCAGGGTGACGCCGTCCGTATATGATGGCCTGCAAATGTTGAAAAAAATTGCATTAGTAACTTGAATGCTAAGTGCACAACTCAAGATATGAAGAAATTTACGATTTATTTATAGTTGCTTATAAATATAAACAAATGATACATACTCCTAATCATATGGGCTCAAACTTGGCCACGTCCCATCTCCAAACAATTTGACATTATACGTGCTCCACAGATAGGATAAATAGTCTTCATAACGCATTGAACCTGCATAGTGCTCCCAGTATATGCGTACTTAGTATTCATACTGTTGGGAACCTTGTGAGTACACGATCGGCGGTGGAGCAGCTGAGAGCTGACCGTATCCTTCGGTATATTGCGGCATTGAAGCATGGGCATGAGGATATGGTTACGATGGGAAGAACGAAGTATTGTTCTCAGAATCGTCCTGATATATCGGCTGCTACTGCCATGACCGTCCATACTCACTTCCAGATCCCTGAGAGTCATGTGTGCTCATCCTCTCAAAATCAGATAGCATGCCTTGATAACTGGTATTATCTTCAACAGAACTTCCATAGTAGGGATCCCAATAATTAGTTGTCCGCCTCGCCCCTGGCGGTGGAGCACCGTGGTCCTCATCTTGCGTGGCATGTGTAAAGTGCTGCTCCTCTGTCCATACCACATGTTCATGTCCCCCATGACCTCTGCCTTGACCACTGCTATACTCTCCGCCACCAGCACTAGTATTCCCACGATGACTCTGTTGACCACCCCGAGAACCGCCACGACTATGGGATGAAGGCCATGTCGGTGTATTGTCGTCATCCGAGTCATGACTCCCACTGATGCGGGGCTCAACAGATGGCTCGAGAGTGTTGTCATCTGCATTGTGATCTAATGTCTCCAAGTCTGCAATGTCCATTGGATTTTCTGGTGGTTGCGTGTCCTTTTTACTCTTGAATAATGTGGTCTATGATGATTTCTTCTTCTGTGAATCAGGCGGCGACTTATCTGCTACATATTGTCTCCCTCTTGATGCCTGAGAAGCGGAGATTTTGTTAGATAAGAAGTTTGAGTAATTTCGTACTGTATAAGTCTATACGTATGAGTATACCTGAGACGACTGAGTGGGTGACTTAGACGCTGAGCATTGTAGCGCAGCAGACTGAGATGATTGTTTGGATGCGATCGAAGGCTACGCAATTGAAATGACAACATATTCAATTAGCAATGGAATATAGCATATAAATCTTCTTATAGTCATATAATTTCACCTCTCTAAATTAATGATGAACTCTCCCTAGCTTCTCTAGAAGTGGATATTCTTCTGGGTTCTGTAGATATTGAATGTCACGGTGCTGCAACCCGAGACCACTGTTCATTTGTCAGATCGGCCTGTAATTTATTTATTACATCATCATACATAGATATATGCCTACGATCTCAAATCAAATATGCGATTCAATTTGTATATATTATTTCACCTGAGCTAGTGGTGGATGGAGATTTGCTGGAGGCTGCATCAATCGCTCCCATGTTGCATCATCGTACGCATATTGGGAGTCTCCGCCCCCAATGATGAGGTCTTCATCCAAATTAACTTCCTCATCACGTCCCGTCACTGACTCATCTCCAACCGTCTGCACATCGGTGTCATCTCTCTCCCCCACTGTCTGCTGCACAGTTGCTACGAGAGAAGTATTAGGTCATGGTGTCTCGCCTAATTCTTCGCCCTCCTCGTCAAGTTCCGCCTCACCACGCTCGGTTGTTGTTCTTACAACCCATGAAACCATAGGGTCATCATCGTCTCGCAAGTATACAGTATCCGTTGGGTCGTAATCTCCCTCTCCTCTCCTTGCATCCTTCTGCACATGCTTAACATTTAGCTTTATGTTGTAATGAACATAGACCATTTTGTCAAACTTTCTGTGTGTTAGCCTATTTCTGAGCTTGGTATGTAAGAAGGACAATGTCGACCAATTCTGCTCGCACCCACTCGAGGAGGATGTTTGTGATAGAACTTTCATTGCAATCTTCTTTAATATCGGTGCACTTGTGCCGTAATTGAGCCACCACTCAACTGTTATTAAGGCGGATGATGAAAATTATAATAATTAGATGCAATAATTACTTTTCGAGCTATAGAATGTGCATTATTAAAGTACATTACCTACATCAAGTCTATCCCGGTGTCGCAAATGAACCAATTACCTCTCTAAATGTTTTCATCTGCATTATCAGAAAAAAACAGATACATAATTATTTTTCATGTCCAAAAGGATAAAGTATCTAAATATACCTCATTCAACGCATCAACAACATCTGTTGGGCTGCGAGACAGTCGGTCTACCACAATGTTGACGGATTCTATCAATGTATCATTATAAGCGAGACCCCGAGCATACTGAAAGGCCGGGTGTAGGTAGTACGCTATAATCACAGAATATTTTTAAATTTTTTGTCATGTAATTACAGAGATAGACATTAGAGACTCTAAATGTTTACTTGCCATGTGAAGATCGCGGCTCATTTGCTTGTCCAATTTATCCTCCATAATCTCTAAGATGGTGGGTCCATATTTCTTAGACGTTGCAAGAATCCTCCGTTTTGCAACTTCAATTTTACTGTACACCAACCCCATATTTGGTACTCTATCCCCATCCACACATCTCAATACCACATGCAGTGGCTCTATCAATGAAACTAATATCTTGACTCTGCCCCAAAAGTTGCCGGTGTTGACAATCCCTTCGACCTCCCCTCCTTCACATGAAGCGACAAAAGAGGAACTTAGCCAATGCTCACCCCTAAACATCTGCTTCAACCCATCCTTGTGCTTCAGAAGACTCTGCAATGCGATGTAGTTAGTGGCAAATCGTTTGATGCCATGCCTCAATAGTTCACTACCACAATGCTATCTCATCCATGCCAATACAAGTGTGTGGTTGTAAATGTATTTCGTGACCTTCTGTGTCACCTCGACTACATACTTGACTACATGAAGGTGACCAATCTCTTTCAGCATCAGGTCTACACAGTATGCTGCACAGGGGGTCCAGAAAAGATGTCGTCTGGTCCTCATCAGCTCCTCCCCACCCTTCTTATAGTTTGAGCTATTGTCTGTCACCACTTGAATAATGTACTCCTCCCCGATCTCGTTCACCACTTGTTCCATCAATGACAAAACATATTGGTAATTATTGTAACGACCCGAGGATCCGATTACTGGGAAGGCCCGATAACCCGAGACTCGAACCGCCGCCCACGAGCCGGGAGGGCTCGGGAGGGCTCGGAAGGGCTAAAAGGAGTGTGGAGGCACAAAGAAATAGGAAATAAAACAGGACAAATCAACAATTAACATAAATAAATAAATAACTACAACAGAGTCCAGTCCAACAGAAAGTACAGTCTAAAGCAGTAAAGCATACCACATGCCAAGTGAACACTCGGACCGGCAAGCTGGCAACTGAGAACCTCCGCTCCGCACCCTCGAACCTCGAGGAAGAACCGCCACACCTGAAAAGTAGGGAATGAGTCTCCAAAACAGAGACTCAGTAGGGATCCCGCGGAACCCCAACTGGAAACAACGGCGGTAGCGGAAAGGAAGGCTACAAGAGCAACCGCAACAGCAGGAACAGTAAACCCGGTGGCCGGTCGAAGCCCGGCGCTACAACTACTCCTACTGTACCGGAAACACACCCCGATCTCACAGTCGAGGCTACCGGACTACACTAGTACCGCTTACCGAAGTAAAAACACACGGCAACCGCGCCGTAGAGGCCTGTCCCCCGGACACAGCCGACCTGGACACGCTGTCCAAGGTGCAACCCCGACCATCCGATCGCGAGTACTGCACAACAAGACGCAACCTCGATAGAGCCACTAGCACTAGTCCCACGGCGTGAAAACCAAAACACGCGCCACGGCGAAACAACCGAACTCAACGGTCAACACGACCAAAAACCCGAAGGTCAAAGTTACGGAAACTGACCGTCTGTCACTCCCAACTCGACAGGAGTGCCACCCACTAGAAGCATAGCCGGTAGCGTCCTCTGACGTTTTACACCGCGCCGCAGGTGAACCGCCTGACGTGGTAGCTCCTACCAAAGGCACGAACACCGAACAAGTAACCACAAACAAGTGACTAGCTGGGGTCACGCCCGTCGATGTGGGTCCAACCGCCCCCAACCACGTGTGCACACACAGACCACGCGTCACTAGGTCTGGCCCTCTGACCGGTTTTCCCCTGTAGCCGGACTCTGGCTACCGACGAGGGGCCTACGGTAACCGGTCCACAAACCGCCTCAAAGGTGAGTGCCCGTACACCACTCCCAGGTGAAACCAGCACCTCGTACTGGTGGGCTACGACTAGTGGAGGGTCACTGAAGGAGTAGACTCTCAACTCAACGGAAAAAAATGTCCGAATTCGACGACGTACGGGGACAACCCCGCGTACCGGCCCCGTCGCGGTGACCACAGTCGGAGAAGAAACAGGACTCGCAGTCCACGGCCACGCACGCACCGTGCGCGAGAGTCGAGAAAACTCAAGTGGCACTTAAGCCACTGGACTCTGGACAGTCCTCTATACACACTACAGTCAACGGTCCTTGAGTCACAAGACTCGGGGTCAAGACCATTGCACGCAACAGCACAAGACCGTCGATCTAGCTCAATCTCTAGGTCCAAAATCACGATATCACGAATACCGAGACAGCTCACAAGCCACCAAGACTGTTCCCTCAGGAAGGGAACGCAAGGGACCACGGCCACACGGAAAAACACAGAGGCACGATTCCCAGGGCAGCACACAAGCCGCCATGTCGATTTCCCATCTCAAAGCAAGCGGGAAACCTCCAGCCCCAGGCCGGATAACTGGACTCGCAGTCCAAGGCCAAACACGTGGCCCACACGGAAATCACCTTCCAAAGAAACTCACAATATGCGGGGGAGATCCCACCGCACACACACCGATACACGGTGACTCGATCGAGCGAGAACACGGAAACCCGAAATGCCTGAGGTCACCCGGACCCACCAAGCCACGGGCACGCTTATCGAGATAACACGGTACCTCCAGACACCCAAAGACACGGTCACAGAACTCCACGGGATGTCCGAGATACACACGGCCCAAGGGGAGCACGATCAGCCGCAGACCGCCCGCCCTGGGCAGCCCGGCTGGTCACCTCCAAGAACGCGCTACACGTGCATAGCGCGTTCAGTCAGAACGCGCTATACATACCTAGCGCGTTCAACAAGAACGCGCTACAGGTCCATAGCGCGACCATACCAGGTCGCGCTATGATCCTATAGCGCGACAACCCTGAACGCGCTGGGGCCCTATAGCGCGACAGGAACCGCGAAACTGTTCATCTTCTCCAATGAATGCGCCCCATCGGGGCAGCGCGACCATCAAGAACGTGCTACTGGAGCATAGCGCGTTCTCAGTCCGCGCCCGAAAAATGGTGGAAACGCCCAAAAACTCCAACCACGCCCCCATGCCTCCACCGGACAGGGGAAAATCAAGGGGGAAGCCCCCAAATAGCCCCTAGCATGCATCTAAGGCCTCGTATCGGCCAAAAATACCGTAAAACGAGAGATCGGCCCACAAGCCCTAAAACATGGGTTTTACCCAAAAAATCCCGATTCCACCCGCTCGGCTCACCACGGCCTACGAAACTCGCGGGAAAGGGAGTGCACGAGCTGGGGGTCCATCTCCCTACCTCCACCGAAGATTTCGCGCCCCGAGCTCGTCGATCCGCGAAGAAAACGCCGTGAAGCCCTCGCCGCTCCACGAACCCGCGGCCGAGCTTCCACGCGCCACCGGCCCTCGATCCTCGACCCGTTCCCCGTTCCTCGCCTCCCGCCATCGCCGCCTCGCCCTCCTCCACCACCGTCGGTCGCCCGGGGAGAGGGGGAGAGAAAGAGATGAGAGAGAGTGAGAAAGAGAGAATGAGAGGGGGAAAGAGAAAAGGGTTAGTATATATAGGAAAACCCGAATTTTTCGATAAATTCAGAAAATTATGAAAAATTACCTCCGCGATCCTCGGAAGGAACACAACGCAGTGGTAACGTCCCGGAGTCGGAGAACACCACGGTTTGCCCTGCAAAGAGTTCCGAAGGCCCATCAGGGAAAAACACGTGTAAAGCACAAAATACACTCCGAGACCCACTAAAATGATCCGAAAAAATATTCGAAAAATCCGGGGCATTACAGCCCTCCCCCCTTAAAGGAATTTCATCTTCGAAATTCACGACCAATCACGAAGTCCCAAGGGAAGAACACTGAATCAACTGACACGCTGTCAGAGCCCCAGCACAGAAAACCTCGATTCTCACGAAAACACGGATCCTGAGGAACACAGCCAGACTCACAATCACACACAACACCTCGCTCCTCGCGTCGAGCACACTGGCCAGCAGAGCAGGCATATACCAAAGGACACAGTCCGGCATCACCTCAGTCAACGCGAGAATCCACCATGGCGCCGCAGCCAGAATCTCGCCCACCGAGGAATCACAACCCTCGACACGAGCAACAGCTACCGATTCATCCAATGGTCGGCAGACAAATCGCACATCAGCTTCGCAGCCAGCTGACAGGTCGCACACCCTCCTCAAGAGAGCAACCAAAACAGAGCCTCCACCAGCTCAAGCAGTCATCTCAATAGACCGCAACTAGCTCATCGGCTCAATACCAAGAAACACCTCACACATGGCAAGCCGAAAGTCGGACATAACACTGTGCCAACTCTTGTCAGAAGACAAACTTCGACAAAGTCCAGATCCCATCCGGAAAGGCACATCACAGAAACGACCACCAAAGGTCTCGCTGGCACACGGCTCTCGCCACGCTCGAGCCCCAACAACCAGCATCTTCTGTCTCTGAAAAGACCATCCACTGGTCACCAACTGCTCGTCAACGGGAAACCTCCGCTTGCTTAGCTTCTTCCTTCTTTCCTGGTCCTCGACCGGGTCCAAAGGAAACATTCCAAACCTCAGCAAGCCATCTGTCGACTCCCAAACAGACTGATGCCACATCTCGAGCAGCACTCCTCTCGGACTCCGCATCCGAACGCCAACTCGACCCTCTCGGGGAGCACAATGAAACCAAATGACGGATCCTGGTGTCTTCAGTCATCACCTCACTGGACTCAGACTCACAGGGGAATCATCCCATGCTGGTCACCAAACCAGGGATAACCATTGTGACACCAACGTCCTATCAAGGACCACCAATCCGACGCCAATCTCACAAAAAGGCCTCCGCCCACAGGCGTCACTCTTCTATCTGGTCTCATCAAATCCTTCGATCAATGCAAGTGGACACCTGCCAATCCCGATTCCGCCCTTACCACAGAGCCACGGGACACCACCTGAACAGTGCTCACGGGTCCCTAAGCAATAAACATTTCACCGTCACAATCCGACAAGACCGTAGAACCAACAGACACTGCTGTGGTCGGTCACAGGGTTAGGCTCACCAGCCACTCATAGCCGTCAACCGGGACCCATAGTCTGCCAGAGACCACTTCCCCAAAACGATCTCATCCGAGGACACGACTGGGAACACAAGTCGGCACCAAGCCACCGACTCTGACCAACACGTCCTCAACCATCGTCATGCGACATCCTCAACAACCTCATCCAGGTCCAACACCGACGCCTGACACGGCTTCCATCACAGGAACATGGTACTCATGCGGCGCACTAGCCAGCATATTCCCCAACACTCCATCCTGCCAGTGCCCACCACCACGATATCTCGGGCAACGGCACGGCAAAAACACGTTTCACACCGAGGAACCAATCCTCCGATTGTAATGCCCCGGATTCTTCGGATCCTTTTCGTGGGCTCCGGATCTGGTTTCTCGGATTGTCCAACTCTGTTTTGTCTGAAATTTCGTTTCGGACATCTTTCGTGTTCGGATCGGTGCGATCCGGAGTCGTTTCGGAGGCCCGGAGGCGTTCCGCGGCTTTTTCCGCGTGTGTTTTTCCGATTCCCGGCGTGGGTTTCGGCTTTCCCTTCGGAACCTCGTTGCGGGTGAACCGGGCCGTTCACCAGGGCGCGAGTGGTACCGTTGCGATCGGTGCGTTCCGAGGATCGCGAGGGTGTGATTTTCTATTTTTCTGGATTTTTCCGATTTTCCGGATTTCCCTATAAATAGCTTTTCTCTCTCTCCCCTCTCATTTCTCATTTCTCTCCCTCTCTCTTCTCACGCTCTCTCCTCTCTCCCTCTCTCTCCGGCGGCCGACGGGGCGGAGTACGGGCGAGGCGGGGACGGCGCGGGCGAGGCGCGGGCGAGGATGGATGAGGATCGAGGCGGTGGAGGCGCGTGGAAGCTCGGCCGTGGGTTCGTGGAACGGCGAGGCTTCAACGGCGTTTTCGGCGTGGATTAGTCGCTTCGGCGCACGGTTTCTTCGGTGGAGGTAGGGTGACGGAACACCACTGCGTTCTGCTCGTTTCCCCTGCCATTGCACGTCGTTCGGCGCGGAAACAGCTGTGTTTGGGTCCGTTCTAGCGAAACTGTGGTTTTGTGGGTTTCGTAGGGTCGGTCGGGAAACGGCGACGGTTTCCAGATCGGTTACTGTCAACGGATTCCTTGGGGCGAGAGCGTTCTTTTCCCCCTGATTTCGTCTCGATTGGTGGTCCCGTTGGACCGGTAGAGCTCCGAGAAGCTCGGTAACCCTTTTTGGGTAACTTCGGTAGAATCGCTCGTTTCTCGCGATTCGTGCGTCGTTTTGACTCCGGTCGGAGTCCACGTGATTGCCAGGGTGGTTGTGGTTGTATCCCCTTCGTTTCGGCACGAACGGGGCGTGGAAAGGCTACGATCGGGAGACCCCCTGGGTTTACCCGCCGTGATGGTTGGGCGGTCGAACCGGGCCCGTCCATCGCGAGGGCGGTTGCCTTTGGCCCGTTCATTTTCTCTTGGTTTTGGGGTTGTGCGGTCGCACGATAGACCGCACATTTGATGTGCGGCCAGGTGAGAACCGCATGTCTCCCCCATGGACGGTTGGTACCCAGCCGTCTGTCCTTCCGTGGGCTTGTGCGGCCAGGAGCTGACCGCATATCCCAGTTGACCCTTGGTCAACAGTTTAGTGTCGGTTGGGTTGTGCGGTTTGGTCAAAACCGTTTTGACCGGCACTGGAGTAGGTCGGTTAGGTTGTGCGGACGATCCTTGGCCGCACATCCCCTTGGGCGGTCCAGCCCTAACCGTCCATCCTCCATTTGGGGTTAGTCCGATTAGAGCCTTGTGCGGCTCCTGCCTGACCGCATGTCTTTTGAGCGGCTGTACCCTAGCCGCACATCCCTTGAGCGGCCCAGGGTGAACCGCACATGTGCCAGTCTAACCCGGTGTTTCCGTTTTGACTGATTCGAGTCCCGGGTGTGTGGTTCTCGAACCACGTGCCGACCTGTGGCCTGACGGATGTTGTGCACGTCGTCGGGGCCAGGTGTCGTGGTACGTTGGAGTCCCGGATGTAGAGTTCTCGACTCGTGTCACCGTGCGTTGACGTGTGTCATCGGTTTCTCCGAAAAGCGATCCCCGAGTGGGTCCTGTGTGAGGCCTTGGGCTGCGAGCCCAGTTGTCCAGTCTGGGGCTGGAGGCTTCCCTCTTTTCCTTGAGTTGGGCTGCAGCTTGGTGGTGTGCAAGTTGCCTTGGGAATCGTGCTTCTGTGCTTTCCGCGTGGGCCGTGTGTGTGGCCTTAGTCCTGTGAGTTCCCTTCCCAAGGGAATGGTTTCGGCGGCTCGTGAGCTGCCTCGGTATTCGTGCTACAGTGGTTTTAGACCTAGAGCTTGGACTAGATTGACGGCCTTGTGCTGTTGCGTGCAACGGTCTTGACCCCGAGTCTTGTGACTCAAGGACCGTTGGGTGTAGGGCGTCTAGAGGACTGTCCAGAGCCCAGTGACTTAGCGTCACTTGGGTTTTCTCGACTCTCGCGCAGGGTGTGTGCGCGGCTGTGGACTGTGAGTCCCGTTTCTTCTCCGACTGTGGTCATCGTGCGACGGTGCTAGTACGTGGGATGGTCCCCGTACTTTGTCGGATGCGGACGTTGTTTTCCGTTGACTTGAGAGTCTACTCCTTCAGTGACCCTCCACTAGTCGTAGCCTACTAGTACGCGTGTGCTAGTCGCACCAGGGAGTGGTGTACGGGCTTACCCTTAGAGGCGGTTTGTGGACCGGTTGCCGTCGGGCCCCACGTCTTGCAGCCAGAGTCCGGCTGAGGGGAAAACCGGTCAGAGGACCAGACCAGGGACGCGCGGTCTGTGTGTGCACACGTGGTTGGGGGCGGTTGGACCCACGTCGACGGGCGTGACCCCAGCTAGTCACTTGTTTGTGGTTACTTGTACGGTGTTCGTGCCTTTGGTAGGAGCTACCACGTCAGGCAGTTCACTTGCGGTGCGGTGTAAGACGTCAGGGGACGCTACCGGCTGTGCTTCTAGTGGGTGGTACTCCTGTCGAGTACGGAGTGACAGACTATCAGTTTCCGTGATTTCGACCTTCGGGTTTTCGGTCGTGTTGACCGTTGAGTTCGGTTGTTTCGCCGTGGCGCGTGTGTTGGTTTTCGCGCCAAGGGTCTAATGCTAGTGGCTTTACCGAGGTTGGGTCTTGTTGTGCGGTACCCGCGATCGGATGGTCGGGGTTGCACCTTGGACAGCGTGTCCAGGTCGGCTGTGTCCGAGGGACAGGCCTCTACGGCGTGGTTGCCGTGTGTTCTTGCTTCGGTAGGTGGTACTAGTGTGGTTCGGTAGCTTCGTCTGCGTGACCGAGGTGTACCTTCCGGTGCAGTAGGAGTAGCTGTAGTGCCGAGTTTTTGACCGGCCACCGGTTTGCTGTTCCTGCTGTAGTTGTAGCTCTCCTTTCCGCTACCGCCGTTGTTTCCGGTTGGGGTTCCGCGGGATCCCTGCTGAGTCTCTGTTTTGGAGACTCATTCCCTGCTTTTCAGGTGTGGCGGTTCTTCCTCGTGGTTCGAGGGTGCGGAGCGGAGGTTCTCTGTTGCCAGCTTGCCGGGCCGAGTGTTCACTTGGCACGTGGTACGTTTTACTGCTTTAGACTGTACTTTCGGTTGGACTGGACTCTGTTGTAGCTGTTGCTGTTCTTTCTTTCAGCTTGTTGTTGTTGGTTGTCCTGCTTTATTTCCTATTTCTTTGTGCCTCCACACTCCTTTTAGCCCTTCCGAGCCCTCCCGGCTCGTGGGCGGCGGTGCGAGTCTCGGGTTATCGGGCCTTCCCGGTAATCGGATTCTCGGGTCGTTACAGCTGGTATCAGAGCGGTGGTTGTGGACGTACATAGGAATTCGAGATATTGCAGTGATCAGAGTCCATAAGGTCCAGTACAGTCGGCAGCTGGCTTAGGGTTTTGTGTTCGCTTCCCGCCTTGTTTCTCGCTTGGGTGCGCTGTGCGGCGCTGTGAGGTGGTTGCTGTCCGCGGCTTTCGTGCCAGCATGGGGTCTAAGGATCGAGGTCGAGAGCCTTCTCCCTCATCGGTGGTGGCCCTGGTTGTGCTGCGTTGGGCAGAGGTTGCTAGCAGGTGTGAGTTCGCGGTGCTGCGTTCGAGGAACCTGCAGCGTGGTCAGGTGGCTGGTGCGGACTGTTCTTGGTTAAGTGGCCGTGAGCGTGCTCTGAGGGAGCTGCTGTCGGTTTTTGGTCACTCCAGCTTGAGGTTTGTCCAGCTCCTGAGGTGTTTTGATCGAGAAGTGTGCTCGGGTGAGCGGAGGATCTTCTCGGTGGGTTGCTGTTTCGTCGAGCCTGATGTTTTGTCGTGCTCTGTTGCGTCAGAAATGACGTGTCGATCCCAATTGTTCTGCTGATTTCGAGGCAGAATTTGGCAGAGATGTCCCGTTAAGTCTTTGCTCCTGTGCTTCTGTCAGTGGATGGGTTGTGTTCGCCCTGGAGTTGGCTTGAGATGTGAAGGCTCCGCGGTGAGTTTCGGGACTCGAGGGTGAGCATCGGCGGTTGTCGGTTATGGCTCGTGTGGCGGCTCTTGGCATGCCGTGTTGCAGTTCGAGGAATTGCAGCGGTGGTGCATCGAGAGATGCTGTGATGGTGGTCCGACGTGACACTCGTCGAGTGTGTCGGAGGCGCTGACCTGATGGAAGCGATGGTTTTCCTTGGTGCTGGATGGTGCTGTTTCCAGCGTGCGCGAGGTTCGAGGTCAGGTCGAGCGTGGAGTTCTTCCGTTGGTCGAAGTGCGCTGGTTTCTCCTTTGGTTGGAGAGATTGTGTTGGGTTAAGGTTTGCCGTCTTGCATTGTGTGCCCGGATTGGTTGGCCTTGTGTGCCATGAAGTCCGTGCGAGACGTGCTCCTTGTCTTGGCAAGGTGGTTGTCTGTGAGAAGTTGTGCCCATTCCCTTGTCGTGTGAGGGTGTGCTGGCGCTGTTCCGGAAGGACGAGTGCTGGTTGGGCGGTGTTTGCTTTCTCGACTGTGCGCGCGGATCTGAGTGCGCAGCGGAAGCGTGGTGGGCTCGTAACCCATTGGTTCAGGATCGTAGCATTGGTTGCTACGGGCGGATTCCTGAGTTTGCGTTGAGCATCGGAGGATGGGTTCCTCGGTGTGAAACGTGTTGTTGCCGTGCCGTTGCCCGAGAAGTCGTGGTTCTTGGCACTGGCAGGATGGAGTGTTGGGGAATGTGCTGGCTAGTGCGCCGCATGAGTACCATGTTCCTGTGTTGGAAGCCGTGTCAGGCGTCGGTATTGGACCTGGATGGGGTTGTTGAGGATGTCGCCTGACGATGGTCGAGGACGTGTTGGTCAGAGTCGGTGGCTTGGTGTCCGACTTGTGTTCCCAGTCGTGTCCTCGGTTGAGATCGTGTTTTGAGGCAGTGGTCTCTGGCAGACGATGGGTCCCGGTTGGCGGCTGTGAGTGGCTGGCGAGCCTAACCGTGTGACCGACCACAGCAGCATCTGTTGGTTCTACGGTCTTGTCGGATTGTGACGGTGAGATGTTTATTGCTTAGGGACCCACGAGCGCTATTCAGGTGGTGTCCCGTGGCTCTGTGGTAAGGGCGGAATCGGGATTGGCAGGTGTCCACTTGGATTGATCGAAGGATTTGATGAGACCAGACGTAAGAGTGACGCTTGTGGGCGGAGGCCTTCTGTGAGATTAGCGTCGGTTGGTGGTCCTTGATAGGACGTTGGTGTCGCAAGGTTATCCCTGGTTTGGTGATTAGCATGGGGTGGTTCCCTATAAGTCTGAGTCCCGTGAGGTGATGACTGAAGACGCCATGTTCTGTCATTTGGTTTCGTCGTGCTCCCCGAGAGGGTCGAGTTGGCGCGATGATCGAGCTCGGATGCGGAGTCCGAGAGGAGTGTAGCTCGAGATGTGGCATCGGTCTATGTGTGAGTCAGCGGATGGCCTGCTGTGAATTGGATCGTGCCTGTTGGGCCGGTGGAGGTTTCCCGTTGACGTGTATTTGGCGACCAGTGGATGGTCTTTTCAGAGACAGAAGATGCTGGTTGTTGGGGCTCGAGCGTGGCGAGAGCCGTGTGCCAGCGAGACCTTTGATGGTCGTTTCTGCGATGTGCCTTTCCGGATGGGATCTGGACTTTGTCGAAGTTTGTCTTCTGACGAGAATTGGCACGGTGTTGTGTCCGGCTTTCGGCTTGCCATGTGTGGGGTGTTTCTTGGTGTTGAGCCGATGTGCTGGTTGCGGTCTGTTGAGCTGGCTGCTTGAGCTGGTGGAGGCTCTGTGTTGGTTGCTCCCTTGAGGAGGGTGTGCGACCTGTCAGCTGGTTGTGAAGCTGATGTGTGTTTTGTCTGCTGACCCTGGGGTGGATCAGTAGCTGTTGCTCGTGTCGAGGGTTGTGTTTCCTCGGTGAGCGAGATCGTGGCTGCGGCGCCACGGTGGATTCTCGCGTTGTCTGAGGTGATGCCGGACTGTGTCCTTTGGTATATGCCTGCTCTGTTGGCCTGTGTGCTCGGCGCGAGGAGCGAGGTGTTGCTTGTGATCGTAAGTCTGGCTGTGTCCCTCAGGATCGGTGTTTTCGTGAGAATCGAGGTTTTCTGTGCTGGGGCTCTGACAGCGTGTCAGTGATTCTGTGTTCTTCCCCTGTGACTTTGTGTTAGGTCCTGAATTTCGAGGACGAAATTCCTTTAAGGGGGGAGGGCTGTAATGCCCCGGATTCTTCGGATCCTTTTCGTGGGCTCCGGATCTGGTTTCTCGGATTGTCCAACTCTGTTTTGTCTGAAATTTCGTTTCGGACATCTTTCGTGTTCGGATCGGTGCGATCCGGAGTCGTTTCGGAGGCCCGGAGGCGTTCCGCGGCTTTTTCCGCGTGTGTTTTTCCGATTCCCGGCGTGGGTTTCGGCTTTCCCTTCGGAACCTCGTTGCGGGTGAACCGGGCCGTTCACCAGGGCGCGAGTGGTACCGTTGCGATCGGTGCGTTCCGAGGATCGCGAGGGTGTGATTTTCTATTTTTCTGGATTTTTCCGATTTTCCGGATTTCCCTATAAATAGCTTTTCTCTCTCTCCCCTCTCATTTCTCATTTCTCTCCCTCTCTCTTCTCACGCTCTCTCCTCTCTCCCTCTCTCTCCGGCGGCCGACGGGGCGGAGTACGGGCGAGGCGGGGACGGCGCGGGCGAGGCGCGGGCGAGGATGGATGAGGATCGAGGCGGTGGAGGCGCGTGGAAGCTCGGCCGTGGGTTCGTGGAACGGCGAGGCTTCAACGGCGTTTTCGGCGTGGATTAGTCGCTTCGGCGCACGGTTTCTTCGGTGGAGGTAGGGTGACGGAACACCACTGCGTTCTGCTCGTTTCCCCTGCCATTGCACGTCGTTCGGCGCGGAAACAGCTGTGTTTGGGTCCGTTCTAGCGAAACTGTGGTTTTGTGGGTTTCGTAGGGTCGGTCGGGAAACGGCGACGGTTTCCAGATCGGTTACTGTCAACGGATTCCTTGGGGCGAGAGCGTTCTTTTCCCCCTGATTTCGTCTCGATTGGTGGTCCCGTTGGACCGGTAGAGCTCCGAGAAGCTCGGTAACCCTTTTTGGGTAACTTCGGTAGAATCGCTCGTTTCTCGCGATTCGTGCGTCGTTTTGACTCCGGTCGGAGTCCACGTGATTGCCAGGGTGGTTGTGGTTGTATCCCCTTCGTTTCGGCACGAACGGGGCGTGGAAAGGCTACGATCGGGAGACCCCCTGGGTTTACCCGCCGTGATGGTTGGGCGGTCGAACCGGGCCCGTCCATCGCGAGGGCGGTTGCCTTTGGCCCGTTCATTTTCTCTTGGTTTTGGGGTTGTGCGGTCGCACGATAGACCGCACATTTGATGTGCGGCCAGGTGAGAACCGCATGTCTCCCCCATGGACGGTTGGTACCCAGCCGTCTGTCCTTCCGTGGGCTTGTGCGGCCAGGAGCTGACCGCATATCCCAGTTGACCCTTGGTCAACAGTTTAGTGTCGGTTGGGTTGTGCGGTTTGGTCAAAACCGTTTTGACCGGCACTGGAGTAGGTCGGTTAGGTTGTGCGGACGATCCTTGGCCGCACATCCCCTTGGGCGGTCCAGCCCTAACCGTCCATCCTCCATTTGGGGTTAGTCCGATTAGAGCCTTGTGCGGCTCCTGCCTGACCGCATGTCTTTTGAGCGGCTGTACCCTAGCCGCACATCCCTTGAGCGGCCCAGGGTGAACCGCACATGTGCCAGTCTAACCCGGTGTTTCCGTTTTGACTGATTCGAGTCCCGGGTGTGTGGTTCTCGAACCACGTGCCGACCTGTGGCCTGACGGATGTTGTGCACGTCGTCGGGGCCAGGTGTCGTGGTACGTTGGAGTCCCGGATGTAGAGTTCTCGACTCGTGTCACCGTGCGTTGACGTGTGTCATCGGTTTCTCCGAAAAGCGATCCCCGAGTGGGTCCTGTGTGAGGCCTTGGGCTGCGAGCCCAGTTGTCCAGTCTGGGGCTGGAGGCTTCCCTCTTTTCCTTGAGTTGGGCTGCAGCTTGGTGGTGTGCAAGTTGCCTTGGGAATCGTGCTTCTGTGCTTTCCGCGTGGGCCGTGTGTGTGGCCTTAGTCCTGTGAGTTCCCTTCCCAAGGGAATGGTTTCGGCGGCTCGTGAGCTGCCTCGGTATTCGTGCTACAGTGGTTTTAGACCTAGAGCTTGGACTAGATTGACGGCCTTGTGCTGTTGCGTGCAACGGTCTTGACCCCGAGTCTTGTGACTCAAGGACCGTTGGGTGTAGGGCGTCTAGAGGACTGTCCAGAGCCCAGTGACTTAGCGTCACTTGGGTTTTCTCGACTCTCGCGCAGGGTGTGTGCGCGGCTGTGGACTGTGAGTCCCGTTTCTTCTCCGACTGTGGTCATCGTGCGACGGTGCTAGTACGTGGGATGGTCCCCGTACTTTGTCGGATGCGGACGTTGTTTTCCGTTGACTTGAGAGTCTACTCCTTCAGTGACCCTCCACTAGTCGTAGCCTACTAGTACGCGTGTGCTAGTCGCACCAGGGAGTGGTGTACGGGCTTACCCTTAGAGGCGGTTTGTGGACCGGTTGCCGTCGGGCCCCACGTCTTGCAGCCAGAGTCCGGCTGAGGGGAAAACCGGTCAGAGGACCAGACCAGGGACGCGCGGTCTGTGTGTGCACACGTGGTTGGGGGCGGTTGGACCCACGTCGACGGGCGTGACCCCAGCTAGTCACTTGTTTGTGGTTACTTGTACGGTGTTCGTGCCTTTGGTAGGAGCTACCACGTCAGGCAGTTCACTTGCGGTGCGGTGTAAGACGTCAGGGGACGCTACCGGCTGTGCTTCTAGTGGGTGGTACTCCTGTCGAGTACGGAGTGACAGACTATCAGTTTCCGTGATTTCGACCTTCGGGTTTTCGGTCGTGTTGACCGTTGAGTTCGGTTGTTTCGCCGTGGCGCGTGTGTTGGTTTTCGCGCCAAGGGTCTAATGCTAGTGGCTTTACCGAGGTTGGGTCTTGTTGTGCGGTACCCGCGATCGGATGGTCGGGGTTGCACCTTGGACAGCGTGTCCAGGTCGGCTGTGTCCGAGGGACAGGCCTCTACGGCGTGGTTGCCGTGTGTTCTTGCTTCGGTAGGTGGTACTAGTGTGGTTCGGTAGCTTCGTCTGCGTGACCGAGGTGTACCTTCCGGTGCAGTAGGAGTAGCTGTAGTGCCGAGTTTTTGACCGGCCACCGGTTTGCTGTTCCTGCTGTAGTTGTAGCTCTCCTTTCCGCTACCGCCGTTGTTTCCGGTTGGGGTTCCGCGGGATCCCTGCTGAGTCTCTGTTTTGGAGACTCATTCCCTGCTTTTCAGGTGTGGCGGTTCTTCCTCGTGGTTCGAGGGTGCGGAGCGGAGGTTCTCTGTTGCCAGCTTGCCGGGCCGAGTGTTCACTTGGCACGTGGTACGTTTTACTGCTTTAGACTGTACTTTCGGTTGGACTGGACTCTGTTGTAGCTGTTGCTGTTCTTTCTTTCAGCTTGTTGTTGTTGGTTGTCCTGCTTTATTTCCTATTTCTTTGTGCCTCCACACTCCTTTTAGCCCTTCCGAGCCCTCCCGGCTCGTGGGCGGCGGTGCGAGTCTCGGGTTATCGGGCCTTCCCGGTAATCGGATTCTCGGGTCGTTACACCGATGCTCAACACAAACTCAGGAATCCGCCCATAGCAACCAACGCTACGATCCTGAACCAATGGGTCACAAGCCCACCATGCTTCCGCTGCGCACTCTGATCCGCGCGCACAGCCGAGAAAGCGAACACCGCCCACCCAGCACTCGTCCTTCCGGAACAGCGCCAGCACCCTCACACGACAAGGGAATGGGCAAGACTTCTCACAGGCAACCGCCTTGCCAAGACAAGGAGCACGTCTCGCACGGACTTCATGGCATACAAGGCCAACCAATCCGAACACGCAATGCAAGACGACGAACCTTATCCCAATACAATCTCTCCAACCAAAGGGGAGACCAAACGCACTTCCGACCAACGGAAGGACTCCACGCTCGACCTGACCTCGAACCTCGCGCATGCTGGAAACAGCACCATCCAGCACCAAGGAAAGCCATCACTTTCATCAGGTCAGCGCCTCCGACACACTCAACGAGTGTCACGTCGGACCATAGTCACAACATCTACCGATGTACCACCGCCGCAATTCCTCGAACTGCAACACGGCATGCCGAGAGCCGCAACACGAGCCATAACGATAACCGCCGACACTCATCCTCGAGTCCCGAACTCGCCGCGGAGCCTTCACATCTCAAACCAACTCCAGGGCGAACACACCCCATTCGCACACAAGAGCGCAGGTGCAAGACTTACTGGGACGCCACAGCCCAATCCTGCCTCGAAATCCATAAAACAATCGGGACCGACACGTCATTTCTGACGCCACAGAGCACGACAATGACATCAGGCTCGACAAATCAGCAGCTCACCGAGAAGACATTCCGCTCACCGGAGCACACTTCTCGATCAGAACACCCGCTCTGCCACCTTAAACCACGACCTGAAAACCTCAGGGGCTGGATAAATCTCAAGTTGGAGTGGCCAAAACCGACAGCAGCTCCCTCAAAGCACGCTCACGGCCACTTAACCACAAACAGTCCTCTCCAGCCACCTGACCACGTCGCAGATTCCTCGAACGCAGCACCGCAAACTCACGCCTGCCAGCAACCTCTGCCCAACGCAGCACAACCAGGGCCACCACCGATGAGGGAGAAGGCTCTCGACCTCGATCCTTAGACCCCATGCTGGCACGAAAGCTGCGGACAGCAACCACCTTCACAGCGCCGCACAGCGCACTCAAGCTCTCAAGCGAGAAACTAGGCGAAAAACATGCACGAAACCCTATGCCAGCTGCCGACTGTACTGGACCTTACGGACTCTGATCACTGCAATATCTCGAATTCCTATGTACGTCCACAACCACTGCTCTGATACCAGCTGTAACGACCCGAGGATCCGATTACCAGGAAGGCCTGATAACCCGAGACTCGAACCGCCGCCCACGAGCCGGGAGGGCTCGGAAGGGCTAAAAGGAGTGTGGAGGCACAAAGAAATAGGAAATAAAGCAGGACAAATCAACAATTAAAAGAAATAAATAAACAACTATAACAGAGTCCAGTCCAACAGAAAGTACAGTCTAAAGCAGTAAAGCGTACCACATGCCAAGTGAACACTCGGCCCAGCAAGCTGGCAACTGAGAACCTCCGCTCCGCACCCTCGAACCTCGAGGAAGAACCGCCACACCAGAAAAGCAGGGAATGAGTCTCCAAAACAGAGACTCAGCAGGGATCCCGCGGAACCCCAATCGGAAACAACGGCGGTAGCGGAAAGGAAGGCTACAAGAGCAACCGCAACAGCAGGAACAGTAAACCCGGTGGCCGGTCGAAGCCCGGCACTACAACTACTCCTACTGTACCGGAAACACACCCCGATCTCACAGTCGAGGCTACTGGACTACACTAGTACCGCTTACCGAAGTAAAAACACACGGCAACCGCACTGTAGAGGCCTGTCCCCCGGACACAGCCGACCTGGACACGCTGTCCAAGGTGTAACCCCAACCATCCGATCGCGAGTACTGCACAATAAGACGCAACCTCGGTAGAGCCACTAGCACTAGTCTCACGGTGCGAAAACCAACACACGCGCCACGGTGAAACAACCGAACTCAACGGTCAACACGAACGAAAACCTGAAGGTCAAAGTTACGGAAACTGACAGTCTGTCACTCCCAACTCGACAGGAGTACCACCCACTAGAAGCACAGCCGGTAGCATCCTCTGACATCTTACACCGCGCCGCAGGTGAACCGCCTGACGTGGTAGCTCCTACCAAAGGCACGAACACCGAATAAGTAACCACAAACAAGTGACTAACTGGGGTCACGCCTGTCGACGTGGGTCCAACCGCCCCCAACCACGTGTGCACACACAGACCTGGCCCTCTGACCGGTTTTCCCCCGTAGCCGAACTCTGGCTACCGACGAGGGGCCTACGGTAACCGGTCCACAAACCGCCTCAAAGGTGAGTGCCCGTACACCACTCCCAGGTGAGACCAGCACCTCGTACTGGTGGGCTACGACTAGTGGAGGGTCACTGAAGGAGTAGACTCTCAACTCAACGGAAAACAATGTCCGAATCCGACGACGTACGGGGACAACCCCGCGTACCGGCCCCGTCGCACGGTGACCACAGTCGGAGAAGAAACAGGACTCGCAGTCCACGGCCACGCATGCACCGTGCGCGAGAGTCGAGAAAACTCGAGTGGCACTTAAGCCACTGGACTCTGGACAGTCCTCTAGACACACTACAGCCAACGGTCCTTGAGTCATAAGACTCGGGGGTCAAGACCGTTGCACGCAACAGCACAAGACCGTCGATCTAGCTCAATCTCTAGGTCCAAAACCACGATATCACGAATACCGAGACAGCTCACAAGCTACCAAGACTGTTCCCTCAGGAAGGGAGCGCAAGGGACCATGGCCACACGGAAAAACACAGAGGCACGATTCCCACGGTAGCACACAAGCTGCCATGTCGATTTCCCATCTCGAAGCAAGCGGGAAACCTCCAGCCCCAGGCCGGATAACCGGACTCGTAGTCCAAGGCCAAACACGTGGCCCACACGGAAATCACCTTCCAAAGAAACTCACAATATGCGGGGGAGATCCCACCGCACACACACCGATACATGGTGACTCAATCGAGCGAGAACACGGAAACCCGAAACGCCTGAGGTCACCCGGACCCACCAAGCCACGGGCACGCTTATCGAGGTAACACGGTACCTCCAGACACCCAAAGACACGGTCACGGAACTCCACGGGGTGTCCGAAATACACACGGCCCAAGGGGAGCACGATCAGCCGTAGACCGCCCGCCCCGGGCAGCCCGGCTGGTCACCTCCAAGAACGCGCTACACGTGCATAGCGCGTTCAGTCAGAACGCGCTATACATACCTAGCGCGTTCAACAAGAACGCGCTATAGGTCCATAGCGCGACTAGACCAGCTCGCTCTATGATCCTATAGCGCGACAACCCTGAACGCGCTGGGGTCCTATAGCGCGACAGGAACCGCCAAACTGTTCATCTTCTCCGATGAACGCACCCCATCGGGGCAGCGCGACCATCAAGAACGCGCTACTGGAGCATAGCGCGTTCTCAGTCCGCGCCCGAAAAATGGTGGAAACGCCCAAAAACTCCAACCACGCCCCATGCCTCCATCGGAGAGGGGGAAATCAAGGGGGAAGCCCCCAAATAGCCCCTAGCATGCATCTAAGGCCTCGGATCGGCCAAAAATACCGTAAAACGAGAGATCGACCCACAAGCCCTAAAACATGGGTTTTGCCCAAAAAATCCTGATTCCACCCGCTCGGCTCACCACGGCCTACGAAACTCGCGGGAAAGGGAGTGCACGAGCTGGGGGTCCATCTCCCTACCTCCACCGAAGATTTCGCGCCCCGAGCTCGTCGATCCGCGAAGAAAACGCCGTGAAGCCCTCACCGCTCCACGAACCCGCGGCCGAGCTTCCACGCGCCACCGGCCCTCGATCCTCGACCCGTTCCCCGTTCCTCACCTCCCGCCATCGCCACCTCGCCCTCCTCCGCCACCGTCGGCCGCCCGGGGAGAGGGGGAGAGAAAGAGATGAGAGAGAGTGAGAAAGAGAGAATGAGAGGGGGAAAGAGAAAAGGGTTAGTATATATAGGAAAACCCGAATTTTTTGATAAATTCAGAAAATTACGAAAAATTACCTCCGCGATCCTCGGAAGGAACACAACGCAGTGGTAACGTCCCGGAGTCGGAGAACGCTACGGTTTGCCCTGCAAAGAGTTCCGAAGGCCCATCAGGGAAAAACACGTGTAAAGCACAAAATACACTCCGAGACCCACTAAAATGATCCGAAAAAATATCAGAAAAATCCGGGGCATTAGAATTATGGACTTGACCTGATGTCATCCACCGACCTGTGAAAGAATACCTATCTGTCACAATAAATAAGGAAGTTGATCAGGCTACTTTTAGTGGTACCTGATCATCCATCACACATTAGTGTGACTCCGTACTTTGACCATTTCTGTTTGAATGAGTCCACATGACTCTTGATCTCAGCAACTTGTTCATCAAGATATATGTCGGCCAACTCTCTCGATGTAGGTGGTTACACGTGTAACCAAAGAACTTGTGATTCTTGAAACATTGGCTTGTAGTAAGGGCTGTTGGCCCCGTTAAAAGGTAGTCCCGTGTGGTGCCACCATTTTACAATGGTCTGTCTGAGTTTTCATTTTGGCCCTTTCTAGCCATATGCTCGTCCGTTCTCGTTTGCTTGCCATGCTCTCGGCATAGTGCACCGGGTTCCACATCTTCAATGTTGATCGATTGTGTCTTTTTTCTTTGTGAACCCGAGTCACTAGTGAAAAAACTCATGATGTCCCGTGGTTGACGAGTAATAGATGAACCACCACTAGCTGATGTTCCGGTCCTTGCCGCCTCGCGACTTCACACTCTCGTCTCCTCGGGATGTCGTCTCATCTCTTCTCTGACGTACTGCCTCACAAAACTGCGCTTCATATGGATCATTCACCGTGACATACACAATAGACTGGTTAACACGCGCTTGATGTTCTTCGTCACTGGGTGTCCACGCGCATTCCTCCTCGTCATTACCGCCTGCTCTTCCGCTGACCGTCGTTTCATCCATTTTCTTCTTTTTTTTCCTTTTGTTGCATCTCAACTCTCTTCTCTCGCAGGTGTCTGGTCATTGCAAGTTTCACATCTCTAGGCACATATGTACACCTAACAACCTCAGAGTATCCCGCACCTGCTCCTCCTGCCAAGTACTTTTTCAACCGGGACACACCTCCTCCCCTATGTTCTGTTTTGCAGTAGTTGCAACGGTAACAACTATGGTTGTCATCCAACATAACTCCACGTGATCATCCAATGTCATTTGGACATTCCTTAGGAGCCATAAAGTGCTTAAATATATCCCTTAAATTTAAGAAATATAAATTAAAAATATTCTAGAATTAATTCTTAAATTTTTTCTTATAAGTGTAAATTATAAATGTTCCAGAAATATCATAAAACATGATAATGAACAAATATAAATTATAAATATTTTAGAAATAAATATAAATTAAAAGTTCTAGAACTAATTCTTACATAGAACCATGCAATAAAATTTACAAATAAAATTTTTATCTAAAACATGAAAATTAAAATTAATACATCTAAAATAAATCTAAAATTTGAACTGCCCAATGCCACCTCCTCTTCCATCTCACTGCCTCCCACCACCCTATCGGACTCCCCTCCCACCTCCACCCTCCCCCCGGCCACCCCCTCTCACTGGCCACCACCACCCACCACCTTGCCGGTCAACCTGTCCCACCCGCGAGGTGGTGGCCAGCTGTAATGCCCCGGGTTTTTCGGATACTTCTCCGTGGGTCCCGGATCCGATTTCTCGGAGCGTCCGACTCCGTTGAGTCTGAAATTTCGTTTCGGACATCTTTCGTGTTCGGATCGGCGCGATCCGGAGTCGTTTCGGAGGCCCGGAGGCGTTCCGCGGCTTTTTCCGCGTGTGTTTTCCGATTCCTGGTGTGGGTTTCGGCTTTCCCTTCGGAACCTCGTTGCGGGTGAACCGGGCCGTTCACCAGGGCGCGAGTAGTACCGTTGCGATCGGTGCGTTCCGAGGATCGCAAGGGTGTGATTTTCTATTTTTCTGGATTTTTCTGAAATTCCAGGTTTTCCTATATATAACCCTTTTCTCTCTCTCCCCTCTCATTTTCTCTCTTCTCTCCCTCTCTCTTCTCACGCTCTCTCCGGCGGCCGACGGGGTGGAGTGCGGGCGAGGCGGGGACGGGGCGGGCGAGGCACGGGCGAGGATGGATGAGGATCGAGGCGGTGGAGGTGCGTGGAAGCTCGGCCGTGAGTTCGTGGAACGGCGAGGCTTCAACGGCGTTTTCTTCGTGGATCGGCGTCCACGGTGCGCGTAATCTTCGGTGGAGGTAGGGTGATGGACCCTCAGCCCGTGTACTTCCTTTCCCGCGCGTTTCGTAGGCCGTGGTGAGCCGAGCGGGCTAAACGGGGCGTTTTGGGCAAAATGCATGATTTTGGGGTGTGAGCCGGATCTCCCGTTTTATGGTGTTTTTGGGCGATCCAGGGGTTTAGATGCATACCTAGAGGCTTGGGGAAGGTTTCCCCTTTTGTTTCCCCTTCACATGGGGGTGAACGGGGCGTGGCATGGCTTTTCCCGCGGTTTCTACCGTTTCCGGGCGCGGACTGAGAACGCGCTATACTCCAGTAGCGCGTTCTTGAAGGTCGCACTGCCCCGACATGGCGCGTTCATCGGAGAAGATGAACAGTAAGGCGGTTTGGGTCGCGCCTTACAGCCCCAGCGCGTTCTGGTTGTCGTGCTATAGGATCATAGCGCGACCTGGCCTGGTCGCGCTATGGTCATGTAGCGCGTTCGTGTTGAACGCGCTAGGCACGTATAGCGCGTTCTGGCTGAACGCGCTATGCACGTGTAGCGCGTTCTTGGAGGGACCAGCCGGGCTGCCCGGGGCGGGCGGTCTGTGACTGATCGTTCTCCCCTTGGGCCGCGTGTGCCTTGGACACCCAGTGGAGTTCCGTGACCGTGTTTTGGGGTGTCTGGAGGTTCTGTTTACCTCGTTTTACGTGCCCGTGCGCTTAAGGGTCCGGGTTACCTTTTAGCGTCCGTTCGCATTGTTCGTCTCCGGTCGATCCGGTTGGGACCCAGGGGTCGACCTATGGCCTTGTGAGTATCCCGGACATCCCATGGGTTCTGTGTCGGTGTTTTTGGGGTGTCAGGAGGGACCGTGTTACCTCGATTAGCGTGCCCGTAGGTGTGGTGGGTCTGGGTGACCCCACGTGTTCCGGGCTCTTGTGTTACGCTTGATCGAGTCACCGTGTGTCGGTGTGTGCGGTGGGGTCTCCCCCGCATATCGTGGGTTCCTTTGGAAGGCGATTCCCGTGTGGGCCATGTGTTTGGCCTTGGACTGTGAGTCCAGTTGTTCGGCCTGGGGCTGGAGGTTTCTCGCTTGCTTCAAGATGGGAAATCATCGTGGCACCTTGTGTGCTATCTTGGGAATCGTGCTTCTGTGTTTTCCGTGTGGCCCGTGTGAGTGGCCTTTGTCCCTTGCATTCCCTTCCCAAGGGAATGGTCTTGGCAACTCGTGTGTTGTCTCAGTATTCGTGATATCGTGGTTTTGGACCTAGAGATTGGGCTAGATCGACGGCCTTGTGCTGTTGCGTGCAACGGTCTTGACCCCGAGTCTTGTGACTCAAGGACCGTTGGCTGTAGTGTGTCTAGAGGACTGTCCAGAGTCCAGTGGCTTAGCGCCACTTAAGTTTTCTCGACTCTAGTGCACAGTGCGTGCGTGGCCGTGGACTGTGAGTCCTGTTTCTTCTCCGACTGTGGTCACCGTGCGACGGGGCCGGTACGCGGGGTTGTCCCCGTACGTCGTCGGATTCGGACGTTGTTTTCCGTTGAGTTGAGAGTCTACTCCTTCAGTGACCCTCCACTAGTCGTAGCCTACCAGTACGCGTGTGTTGGTCGCACCAGGGAGTGGTGTACGGGCTTACCCAGAGGGTGGTTTTAGACTGGTTTTCGTCAGGGCCCCTCGTCACATCAGAGTCCAATGCCAGGGGAAAACCGGTCAGAGGGCCAGACCTAGGACGCATGGTCTGTGTGTGCACACGTGGTTGGGGATAGTGGACGTATGTCGACGGGCGTGACCCCAGCTAGTCACTTGTTTGTGGTTACTTGTACGGTGTTCGCGCCTCGGGTAGGACCTACCACGTCAGGCGGTTCACCTGCGGTGCGGTGTAAGACGTCAGGGGATGCTACCGACTGTGCTTCTAGTGGGTGGTACTCCTGTCGAGTACGGAGTGACAGACTGTCAGTCTCTGTGTCTTTGACCTTCGGGTTTTTGGTCGTGTTGACCAGTGAGTTCGGTTGTTTCACCTTGGCGCGTGTGTCGGTTCTTGCGCCGTGAGATTAGTGCTAGTGGCTTTACCAAGGTTGGGTCTTGTTGTGCGGTACCCGCGATCGGATGGTCGGGGTTGCACCTTGGACAGCGTGTCCAGGTCGGCGCTGTTCGGGGGACAGGCCTCTACGGCGTGGTTGCCGTGTGTTCTTGCTTCGGTAGGTGGTACTAGCGTGGTTTGGTAACCTCGACTGCGTGATCGAGGTCTGCCTTCTGGCAGTAGGAGTAGCTGTAGTGCCGAGTTTTTTGACCGGCCACCGGTTTGCTATTCCTGCTGTAGTTGTAGCTCTCCTTTCCGCTACCGCCGTTGTTTCCGGTTGGGGTTCCGCGGGATCCCTGCTGAGTCTCTGTTTTGGAGACTCATTCCCTACTTTTCAGGTGTAGCGGTTCTTCCTCGCGGTTCGAGGGTGCGGAGCGGAGGTTCTCAGTTGCCAGCTTACCGGGCCGAGTGTTCACTTGGCATGTGGTACGTTTTACTTCTTTAGACTGTACTTTCTGTTGGACTGGACTCTGTTGTAGTTGTTTATTTATTTCTGTTATTTGTTGAGTTGTCCTGCTTTATTTCCTATTTCTTTGTGCCTCCACACTCCTTTTAGCCCTTCCGAGCCCTCCCGGCTCGTGGGCGGCAGTGCGAGTCTCGGGTTATCGGGCCTTCCCGGTAATCGGATTCTCGGGTCGTTACAGCTGGTATCAGAGCGGTGGTTGTGGGCGTACATAAGAATTCGAGATATTGCAGTGATCAGAGTCCGTAAGGTCCAGTACAGTCGGCAGCTGGCTTAGGGTTTTGTGTTCGCTTTCCACCTTGTTTCTCGCTTGAGAGCTTGAGTGCGCTGTGCGGCGCTGTGAAGGTGGTTGCTGTCCGCGGCTTTCGTGCCAGCGTAGGGTCTAAGGATCGAGGTCGAGAGCCTTCTCCCTCATCGGTGGTGGCCCTGGTTGTGCTGCATTGGGCAGAGGTTGCTGGCAGGCGCGAGTTCGCGGTGCTGCGTTTGAGGAACCTGCAGCGTGGTCAGGTGGCTGGTGCGGACTGTTCTTGGTTAAGTGACCGTGAGCGTGCTCTGAGGGAGCTGCTGTCGGTTTTTGGTCACTCCAGCTTGAGGTTTGTCCAGCCCCTGAGGTGTTCTGATCGAGAAGTGTGCTCGGGTGAGCGGAATATCTTCTCGGTGAGCTGCCGTTTTGTCGAGCCTGATGATCTTGTCGTGCTCTGTGGCGTCAGAAATGACGTGTCGGTCCCGGTTGTTTTGCGGATTTCGAGGCAGGATTGGGTTGTGGTGTCCCAGTAAGTCTTGCTCCTGCGCTCTTGTGTGCGATTGGGTTGTGTTCGCCTTGGAGTTGGCTTGAGATGTGATGGTTCCGCGGCGAGTTTCGGGACTCGAAGATGAGCATCGGCGGGTGTTGTTATGGCTCATGTTGCGGCTCTTGGCATGCCGTGTTGCAGTTCGAGGAATTGCAGCGGTGGTGCATCGAGAGGTGCTGTAATGGTGGTCCGACGTAACACTCGTCGAGTGTGTCGGAGGCGCTGACCTGATGGAAGCGATGGTTTTCCTTGGTGCTGGATGGTGCTATTTCCAGCGTGCGCGAGGTTCGAGGTCAGGTCGAGCGTGGAGTTCTTCCGTTGGTCGGAAGTGCGCTGGTTTCTCCTTTGGTTGGAGAGATTGCGTTCGGCTAAGGATCGTCGTCTTGCATTGTGTGTTCGGATTGGTTGGCCTTGTGTGCTATGAAGTCCGTGTGAGACGTGCTCCTTGTCTTGGCCGGGTGGTTGTCTGTGAGAAGCCGTGCCCATTCCCTTGTTGTGTGAGGGTGTGCTGGCGCTTTTCCGGAAGGACGAGTGCTGGTTGGGCGGTGTTCGCTTTCTCGGCTGTGCACGCGGATCAGAGTGCGCAATGGAAGCGTGGTGGGCTTGTGACCCACTGGTTCAGGATCGTAGCGTTGGTTGCTACGGGCAGATTCCTGAGTTGCGTTGAGCACCGGAGGATTGGTTCCTTGGTGTGAAACGTGATGTTGCCGTGCCGTTGTTCGAGGTTTCGTGGTTCTTGGCACTGGCAAGTTGGAGTGTTGGGAAAAGTGCTGGCTAGTGCGCCGCATGAGTACCCTGTTCCTGTGATGGAAGCCGTGTCAGGCGTCGGTGTTGGACCTGGATGAGGTTGTTGAGGATGTCGCCTGACGATGGTCGAGGACGTGTTGGTCAGAGTCGGTGGCTTGGCGCCCGACTTGTGTTCCCAGTCATGTCCTCGGATGAGATCGTGCTTTGAGGATGTGGTCTCTGGCAGACGATGGGTCCCGGTTGGCGGCTGTGAGTGGCTGGTGAGCCTAACCGTGTGACCGACCACAGCAGTGTCTGTTGGTTCTACGGGCTTGTCGGATTGTAACGGTGAGATGTATAATCGATCGGGGACCCAGAGTGCTTTGGTCGTGGTGTCGGCGACTAGGTCGCCGTGAGCACTGTTCAGGTGGTGTCCCGTGGCTCTGTGGTAAGGGCGGAATCGGGATTGGTAGGTGTCCACTTGGATTGATCGAAGGATTTGATGAGACCAGATGGATGAGTGACGCCTGTGGGCGGAGGCCTTTTGTGAGATTGGCGTCGGATTGGTGGTCCTTGATAGGACATTGGTGTCGCAAGGTTGTCCCTGGTTTGGTGACTAGCATGGGGTGGTTCCCTATAAGTCTGAGTCCCGTGAGGTGATGACCGAAGACGCCAGGTTCTGTCATTTGGTTTCGTCATGCTCCCCGAGAGGGTCGAGTTGGCGAGCAGTTGGTGACCAGTGGATGGTCTTTTCAGAGACAGAAGATGCTGGTCGTTGAGGCTCAAGCGTGGCGAGAGCCGCGTGCCAGCGAGACCTTTGATAGTTGTTTCTGTGATGTGCCTTTCCGGATGGGATCTGGGCTTTGTCGAGGGTTGTGATTCCTCGGTGAGCGAGATCGTGGCTGTAGCGCCATGGTGGATTCTCGCGTTGTCTGAGGTGATGCCGGACTGTGTCCTTTGCTATATGCCTGCTCTGTTGGCCTGTGTGCTCGGTGCGAGGAGCGAGGTGTTGCTTGTGATTGTAAGTCTGGCGGTGTCCCTCAGGATCGGTGTTTTCATGAGAATCGAGGTTTTCTGTGCTGGGGCTCTGACAGCGTTGTCAGTTGGTTCAGTGTTCTTCCCCTGGGACTTCGTGCTTGGTCCTGAATTTCGAGGACGAAATTCCTTTAAGGGGGGAGGGCTGTAATGCCCCGGGTTTTTCGGATCCTTCTCCATGGATCCCGGATCCAGTTTCTCGGAGCATCTGACTCCGTTGTATTCGAAATTTCGTTTCGGACATCTTTCGTGTTCGGATCGGCGCGATCCGGAGTCGTTTCGGAGCCCCGGAGGCGTTCCGCGGCTTTTTCCGCGTGTGTTTTCCGATTCCCGGTGTGGGTTTCGGCTTTCCCTTCGGAACCTCGTTGCGGGTGAACCGGGCCGTTCACCAGGGCGCGAGTGGTACCGTTGCGATCGGTGCGTTCCGAGGATCGCAAGGGTGTGATTTTCTATTTTTCTGGATTTTTCCGAAATTCCGGGTTTTCCTATATATAACCCTTTTCTCTCTCTCCCCTCTCATTTTCTCTCTTCTCTCCCTCTCTCTTCTCACGCTCTCTCCGGCGGCCGACGGGGTGGAGTGCGGGTGAGGCGGGGACGGCGCGGGCGAGGCACGGGCGAGGATGGATGAGGATCGAGGCGGTGGAGGTTCGTGGAAGCTCGGCCGTGAGTTCGTGGAACGGCGAGGCTTCAATGGCGTTTTCTTCGTGGATCGGCGTCCACGGTGCGCGTAATCTTCGGTGGAGGTAGGGTGATGGACCCTCAGCCTGTGTACTTCCTTTCCCGCGAGTTTCGTAGGCCGTGGTGAGCCGAGCGGGCTAAACGGGGCGTTTTGGGCAAAATGCATGATTTTGGGGTGTGAGCCGGATCTCCCGTTTTATGGTGTTTTTGGGCGATCCAGGGGTTTAGATCCATGCCTAGGGGCTTGGGGAAGGTTTCCCCTTTTGTTTCCCCTTCACCTGGGGGTGAACGGGGCGTGGCATGGCTTTTCCCGCGGTTTCTACCGTTTCCGGGCGCGGACTGAGAACGCGCTATACTCCAGTAGCGCGTTCTTGAAGGTCGCGCTGCCCCGACAGGGCGCGTTCATCGGAGAAGATGAACAGTAAGGCGGTTTGGGTCGCGCCTTACAGCCCCAGCGCGTTCTGGTTGTCGTGCTATAGGATCATAGCGCGACCTGGCCTGGTCGCGCTATGGTCATGTAGCGCGTTCGTGTTGAACGCGCTAGGCACGTATAGCGCGTTCTGGCTGAACGCGCTATGCACGTGTAGCGCGTTCTTGGAGGGACCAGCCGGGCTGCCCGGGGCGGGCGGTCTGTGACTGATCGTTCTCCCCTTGGGCCGTGTGTGCCTTGGACACCCAGTGGAGTTCCGTGACCATGTTTTGGGGTGTCTGGAGGTTCTGTTTACCTCGTTTTACGTGCCCGTGCGCTTAAGGGTCCGGGTTACCTTTTAGCGTCCGTTCGCATTGTTCGTCTCCGGTCGATCCGGTTGGGACCCAGGGGTCGACCTATGGCCTTGTGAGTATCCCGGACACCCCATGGGTTCTGTGTCGGTGTTTTTGGGGTGTCAGGAGGGACCGTGTTACCTCGATTAGCGTGCCCGTAGGTGTGGTGGGTCTGAGTGACCCCACGTGTTCCGGGCTCTTGTGTTACGCTTGATCGAGTCACCGTGTGTTGGTGTGTGCGGTGGGGTCTCCCCAGCATATCGTGGGTTCCTTTGAAAGACGATTCCCGTGTGGGCCATGTGTTTGGCCTTGGACTGTGAGTCCAGTTGTCCGGCCTGGGGCTGGAGGTTTCCCGCTTGCTTCAAGATGGGAAATCATCGTGGCACCTTGTGTGCTATCTTGGGAATCGTGCTTCTGTGTTTTCCGTGTGGCCCGTGTGAGTGGCCTTTGTCCCTTGCGTTCCCTTCCCAAGGGAATGGTCTTGGCAACTCGTGTGTTGTCTCAGTATTCGTGATATCGTGGTTTTGGACCTAGAGATTGGGCTAGATCGACGGCCTTGTGCTGTTGCGTGCAACGGTCTTGACCCCGAGTCTTGTGACTCAAGGACCGTTGGCTGTAGTGTGTCTAGAGGACTGTCCAGAGCCCAGTGGCGTAGCGCCACTTAAGTTTTCTCGACTCTAGTGCACGGTGCGTGCGTGGCCGTGGACTGTGAGTCCTGTTTCTTCTCCGACTGTGGTCACCGTGCGACGGGGCCGGTACGCGGGGTTGTCCCCGTACGTCGTCGGATTCGGACGTTGTTTTCCGTTGAGTTGAGAGTCTACTCCTTCAGTGACCCTCCACTAGTCGTAGCCTACCAGTACGCGTGTGCTGGTCGCACCAGGGAGTGGTGTACGGGCTTACCCAGAGGGCGGTTTTAGACTGGTTTCCGTCAGGGCCCCTCGTCACATCAGAGTCCAGTGCCAGGGGAAAACCGGTCAGAGGGCCAGACTTAGGACGCGTGGTCTGTGTGTGCACACGTGGTTGGGGACAGTAGACGCACGTCGACGGGCGTGACCCCATCTAGTCACTTGTTTGTGGTTACTTGTACGGTGTTCGCGCCTCGGGTAGGACCTACCACGTCAGGCGGTTCACCTGCGGTGCGGTGTAAGACGTCAGGGGACGCTACCGACTGTGCTTCTAGTGGGTGGTACTCCTGTCGAGTACGGAGTGACAGACTGTCAGTCTCTGTGTCTTTGACCTTCGGGTTTTTGGTCGTGTTGACCGGTGAGTTCGGTTGTTTCACCTTGGCGCGTGTGTCGGTTCTTGCGCCGTGAGATTAGTGCTAGTGGCTTTACCAAGGTTGGGTCTTGTTGTGCGGTACCCGCGATCGGATGGTCGGGGTTGCACCTTGGACAACGTGTCCAGGTCGGCGCTGTTCGGGGGACAGGCCTCTATGGCGTGGTTGCCGTGTGTTCTTGCTTCGGTAGGTGGTACTAGCGTGGTTTGGTAACCTCGACTGCGTGATCGAGGTCTACCTTCTGGCAGTAGGAGTAGCTGTAGTGCCGAGTTTTTTGACCGGCCACCGGTTTGCTGTTCCTGCTGTAGTTGTAGCTCTCCTTTCCGCTACCGCCGTTGTTTCCGGTTGGGGTTCCGCGGGATCCCTGCTGAGTCTCTGTTTTGGAGACTCATTCCCTGCTTTTCAGGTGTAGCGATTCTTCCTCGCGGTTCGAGGGTGCGGAGCGGAGGTTCTCAGTTGTCAGCTTGCCGGGCCGAGTGTTCACTTGGCATGTGGTACGTTTTATTGCTTTAGACTGTACTTTCTGTTGGACTGGACTCTGTTTTAGTTGTTTATTTATTTCTGTTATTTGTTGAGTTGTCCTGCTTTATTTCCTATTTCTTTGTGCCTCCACACTCCTTTTAGCCCTTCCGAGCCCTCCCGGCTCGTGGGCGGCGGTGCGAGTCTCGGGTTATTGGGCCTTCCCGGTAATCGGATTCTCGGGTCGTTACACCAGCGGTGGTCTGACCTCTCCCCCCCACCATCTCCCTCATTCACCCTCCCCCCTGCCACGGTCGGACCCCCCCACCAACCACCTCCCTCATCCACCCTCCCACCGCTGGCCACCGCCCACCGCCGCCCCCTCCGGCCTCCCACCCGCCGGCCGGAGGGGGCGGCGGTGGGCGGTGGTCGGACCCTCCCAAAACCCACCACCCACCACCCCTCACCCACGATCTCCCTTGTGTTGCCCTCCCGCCAACACCCACCGCCTCCCACCGCTGCCCCCTCCAGCCCCCCCCTGGCCAGATTTGGCCGGTGGGAGGCCGAAGGGGGAGGTAGTGGGGGTGGGGAGATCTGGTCGGTGGGAGGCTGAAGGGGGCGACGGTGGGCAGTAGGGGGCGGTGGCTGGAGCCCCCCACCCCCCATCTCCCTCCTCCCCCCTCTCACGTCCCCCTAAGACCCCCACCGCCCCTCCCGTGGATGACCTCCCACTATCGCCTCCCACCTCCTCTGCCCTCCACCGCCCTCCCACGGCCCCCTACGGCCGTCCACCGCCGCCTTCTCCCACCACCCTCCTCCCTCTTTACAAAAAAAAAAACTCAAAACATTTCACTTGCCTCGTCGGAGGCCTCCGATCGCCGGTCCTTGCCACCCTGCATCGCCCCTCGTCGCCCTACACCGCCCCTCGCCGCCGTGCACCGCCGCCGCAACTCCCCTCGCCATCCAAGACAGTTGCGACGCTTGCTTCACCCAGCCACGCCCACGGGTGGCTTATAACGACGGACCCGCATGAGCCGGGCGGGCCGCACGTACCAGGCCGGTCCCGCAGCAGACCGGTCTAGTACGCAGCGGGATGCACGGGACCGTGCGGGCCAATGCATCCCGACCACATCCCACGGCCTGGCCGTCTCGCTGTTCACCTGGCCCGGTGCGGGAAGGGTGGTTCGCTGCGGACCGTCTCCATTTGGTAAACCTTGATTCTCGTACATTAACAAAAGTAAACTGTTAATTTCATATATACCCTCTTTGTATACAAAATATCAAAATTAATATTCTTAGTTATCAAATATCATATATACTATTATTATTAGCAAAAAATTTCAACAAAGACCCCAATGGTGGACAAGAACGTTGGAGATATTTTCGTCATTTACTAATATTTTTAAAAGTTTAGATTAATAATAATAATATATATAATATTTGATAAATAAGGACGGTAACTTAGATGTTTGAATATAAGGGGAGTATGTAAGGGAGGTATATATGACATTAACACAAGGGTAAATTAAGAGAAATATACGCTCATCTGAAAATTAGTTGAAAGTGTTATTTTATAATGGTGAGAAAAAGTAAATTTTTATTGAGATTTTTTATTTATGATCTTTCATATTTACAGATTAGTCCTTACAACCTAAATATTTGTTTATAGGCCCTTACAATCACACATCTATTTGTTAAACACTCTTTTAGGGGTATTTTCATAAATACATGAGGGACTTTTTAGTAATGGTATGAGATGCTTTACTAAATACTTTTATATTTTATGGAGTTATAAAGAAATATCTAGATTAGAGAAAGCAGGAATTGCCGACCCGTCCGACCCGGCCGACCCGGTCTCGGCGCGGGACGGGTCGGGTCGAGCGGGTCGCACAACGACCCGCTCCGCCCCATTGAGCTCTCGACGAGTGTTTTTTTTTAATTTTTTTTAAAATTTTTAATAAATTTATTTTGAAAGATTAAATGTTATATATATTTAAAAATATTAGAATGTAGAATTTTTTTATGATAATAGATCCATACTAAATTACACATAATTAATTATATAAACATTACATATTACACCGCTTAATTAAACATCATATTATATATAATACATAAAAATTTATTTCCTATTCAATTCCTAAATATGTAAAAGTAAACAGTGACATAATAATGACATTCATTCATGAAGTATAAAATACAAAAACTCACTAATCCTCGTCATCTGTGAAGCTCGAATCCCAAAACTCACTCATCCTCCTCATCTGTGTACCCCGAATCCCAAAACTCACTAATCCTCATCATCACTGAAGCCCGAATCCCAAAACTCACTAATGCTGGACCTTTAACCTCATGTTGTAATGAACATACACCATTTTGTCTAGCCTACGGTGTGCCAGCATATTCCTCAGCTTAGTATGCAAGAAGGAGAACGTCGACCAATTCCGCTCACACCCACTCGACGAGGATGTTTGCGATAGAACTCTCATTGCGATCTTCCTTAATACGGGTGCACTTGTGCCGTAATTTAACCACCACTCAGCTGTGGTTAAGACAGATCACGTACAATATAATAATTAGATGTAAAAATTACTTCTCGAGATATAGAAGGTACATTGTGAAGACACATTACCTGGGTCGAGTCTGTCACGACTGGCCATGGCATTAGGTGTCGCAAATGAACCAATTGCCTCTCTAAATGTTTTCATCTGCATTATCAAAAAATATGAAGTGTATATTTCATTTAATATTGTCAATGTTAAAATATCCAAGTATACCTCATTCAACGCATCAGCAGTATCTGTTGGGGTGAAAGACAATCGGTCTACCACAATGTTGACCGATTCTATCAACGTATCGTCATAAGCAAGGTCCCGAGCATATTGGAAGGCCGGATGTAGATAGTACGCTGCAATCGTAAGACAATGAATTACATATTAGTATCAATTGAAAATCACAGCTCATTGATTGGACGAGAATGTAAGTGTTTACTTGCCATGTGAAGATTGCGGCTCATTTGTCTGTCCCATCTGTCCTCAACAATCTCTAGAATGGTGGGTCCATATTTTTTTGGACGTTGTAAGGATCTTCCGCTTGACAGCTTCTATTTTACTGTACACCAACCCCATGGTTGGTACTCTATCCCCATCCACACATCGCAGTACCTCATACAGTGGCTCTATCAATGACACTAATACCTTCACTCTATCCCAACAATTTGAGGTGTTGACAATCCCCTCGCCCTCCGCCCCTTCACGTGAAGCAGCAAAAGAGGAACTCAGCCAGGTCTCACCTCTAAACATTTATTTCAACCCATCCTTGTGCTTCAGTAGGCTCTGCAATGCGATGTAATTGGTGGCAAATCGTGTGATGCCAGGCCTCAACAGTTCGCCGCCACAATGCTCCCTTATCCATGCCAATACAAGTGTGTGGTTGTAGATATATTTCGTGATTTTTTGTGCCACCTCGACCACAGATTTTACCATACGAAGCTGTCCAATCTCCTTCAGCATCAGATCTACATAATGTGCTGCACAAGGGGTCTAGAAAATGTGCCGTTTTTTCTTCATTAGCTCCTCCCCAGCCTTCTTATAGTTCGACCCATTATCAGTCACCACTTGCACAATGTACTCCCCCCCAATCTCAGTCACCACTTGCTCCATCAATGACAAAATATATTGATGACTGTGAATTTGACCAGACGCATCCACTGATTTGTGAAAGAATACATGTCTGTCACAATAAACAAGGAAGTTGATCAGGCTAGATTTTGTGGTACCTGACCATCCATCACACATCAGTGTGACTCCGTACTTTGTCCATTTCTGCTTGAATGAGTCAATGTAACTCTTGATCTCAGCAACTTGTTCATCAAGATATACGCCAGCCAATTCTCTCACTGTAGATGGCTGCACGTGTAGCCAAAGGATCTGTGCTTCCTGAAATATTGACTTGTAGTAAGGGCTATTAGCTGCATTGAAAGGCAGACCCGCGTGATGCCACCATTTTGCAACAGCCTAACCAAGTTTCCATTTAGGTCCCTTCTGGCCATATGCATCGTCGATCCTTGTTTGCTTGCCATGCTCTCGGGATAGTGCACCGGGCTCCACATCTTCAATGTTGATCGATTGTGTCCTTTTTCTTTGTGTCCCCGAGTCACCAGTCAATAAACTCCTTATGCCTCGTGGTTGTCGAGTCGTAGATGAACCACTACTCCCTGATGCTCCGGTCGTCGTCGCCTCGCGACTACGGACTCTAGTCTCCTCGGGATGTCTTGATTCTTACCTGCTCTAACGTACTGCCTCACGAAACTCAACTTCGTATGGATCGTTCACAGTGACATACACATTACCCTGCTCAGTACGTGCTTGTTCGTCTTCGTCACTGGGTGTCCATGCACATTCCTCCTCATTGTTTCCGCTTGCTATTCCGCTCACTGCCGCTTGATCCCTTTTCTTCTTTTTTTCCTTTTCTTGCATCTCAGCTCTCTTCTCCCGCAGGTGCCTAGCCATTGCAAGTTTCACATCTCTAGGCAAATGGGTACACCCAGCAACCTCAGAGTATCCTGCCCCGGCTCCTCCTGCCAAATGCTTCTTCAACTGAGACACCCCTCCTCCCCGGTGTTCTATTTTACAATAGTTACAACGCCAACACCTACGGTTGCCATCCAACAAAACTCCGTGTGACCACCCAATAACATACACATTAGCCTGCTCAGTACGTGCTTGTTCGTCTTCGTCACTGGGTGTCCATGCGCATTCCTCCTCATTGTTGCCGCTTGCTATTCCGCTCACTGCCGCTTAATCCCTTTTCTTCTTTTTTTCCTTTTCTTGCATCTCAGCTCTCTTCTCCCGCAGGTGTCTAGCCATTGCAAGTTTCACATCTCTAGGCACATGGGTACACCCAGCAACCTCAGAGTATCATGTCCCGGGTCCACCTGTCAAATGCTTCTTCAACCGAGACACCCCTCCTCCCCGGTGTTCTATTTTACAATAGTTACAACGCCAACACCTACGGTTGCCATCCAACAAAACTCCGTGTGACCACCCAATATCTTTTGCCATCCTCCCCCTCTCATGGTGCCCACGCCCCCCTGCCCCTGGCCCCCACCGCCCCCCTCCCTCTCCCACCTCCTGTGGCCCCCCACCACCCCCCTCTCCCACCTCCGGTGCCCCCCCTCCCCCTCCTGCTGCGGCCCCCCACCCCCCTGGCCCCCACAGCCCCCTCCCTCTCCCACCTCCGGCGCCCCCCTCCCCCTCCTGCTGCGGCCCCCCACCGCCCCCTCTCCCACCACCTCCCCCTCATGCTGCGGCCCCCACCGCCCCCCTCTCCCACCCCCGGCGGCCACCACCGCCCCCCCACCTCTCCCACCTCCCCCCTCCCCCTCCTGCTGCGCCCCCCCACCGCCCCCCTCTCCCACCTCCGGCGCCCCCCCCCACCCCCCCTCCTGCTGCGGCCCCCCACCGCCCCCCTCTCCCAACCCCAGCGGCCACCACCGCCCCCCACCGCCCCCCTCTCCCACCCCCGGCGGCCACCACCGCCCCCCCACCTCTCCCACCTCCCCCTCCTGCTGCGGCCCCCCACCGCCCCCCTCTCCCACCTCCGGCGGCCACCACCGCCCCCCACCTCTCCCCCCTCCCCCACCGCCCCCCCACCTCCGGCGGCCCCCCCACAGATCATTTAACCAAAAAAAAATTGACCTACCTCTAATCGCCGCCCTGAGCTGCCCAAAGCCGCCGTCCACCGCTCTGACCGCCGTCGACCGCCGTCCAACGCCACTGCACCGCCGCTCGCTGCTGGGACGGATGGAGGAGGAGCCTCCCCTCCGGCCCGTTAAATGGCCGAACCGCCCCGACCCGCTCGTACCGAGCCGGGTCCCGCCTCGCAACGCACCGGTACGTGGCGGGACGCACGGGACAAAGCGGTCCGGTGCGTCCCGTCCACGACCCCCGGCCCGTGCGACCCGGCGCCCGCCTGGGTCGGGTCGGGTCGTGCGGGTCGGGTCGGGTCGGGGCGGGACGGCAAATCTTGAGAGAAAGTACTTCTTATGTATAAGATATTATAGGGGTTAAAAATAAAAAAATCATATTTATTTGAGTATCTTGTGAGATTTTAGATTGTTAGTACCACGTCATTGCACTTTTTCGGTGAAATAGAAGTGTTTCTTTCTCACAGGCCGTTTTCCATCCTCATAAAATGGTTACAGTTGTACAAAAATTCATCAAATGAATATTTTTTTATATTATCAAAAGTTTCATCTCGTACATCTAATGTATGCTTTATGAAGATGATTATGCATTTATCAAAGATTTCAGTGTTTGAAATGTTTCCACTAGTTGATTTTAAGTGTTCCTTTAAATTTTAGAGATAATTACATCTCTCTTTAGAATCTTACATATTCTACTCTATATGTTCATATTCTCGATATTATCATATATATCTCTATATTAAACAATATTATTTAAATATATCGCTCGTGTTCTAATATTGTCAAAGCTAACAAAATATTCTATCGAACATGTAAAATATAAGATTTTAATGGAATATACAAGATAGTACAAAACATTGTAAGGATATATGTGCTATCATTTTAACTACAAGAGAAGATTAAATAACAGTAGATTAGTTTTTTCTCATATTAATTTATCTAACATTACATTAAACAAACAATAGGTAATATAATGGGCATATGTGATAGAATAAGGTTATTACTATGGTAGAGATCGAAATATAATATCTCGAACCACGTACATGTTACATTTTTGAGATTTATTTGATGGGGAAGAAGGAAGTCACCTAAAAGAAAACTTAGAAATAAAGAAATCACATCAAAAGGAGTCCTGAGAGATATCTCAGGAGATTACCCTCCGATTCTTAAGTTAGATAAGTACTTGAGTAAGAGGAAGAGCACTCGGACATAGAGCCAGAGTGCTCGAACAATAAGAGAGAGGGTGAGTGAAAGGAGGTGGAGAGTGGTTGGACTATTTAGTGGAGCTGACGAGCGCTATAGAATTTCGTGGAGATTGAGACAAATAAAATGGAGGTCAAGTTGAGTGTGAGAGACGTCGTGACCATCCGAAGTGTATCTTCCTGGCTGTCTGACTAGGGTTCTTTTTATAGAGCCTTTCTCGAGTTCGTCTCATTCTCTTCGCCTTCTGACTTAGGGGAGTTGTGATAGTGGAGTTATGAGTTGCGCTAATCATGGAGTCATCGGTTACACGTCCACTCGCGTTATAAGAGGTGAGAGGACAGAGTCATTCTGGATTATTGCCCTGCAAGTCACATGGGAACGTAGCTGTTAACCCACCGCCCATTAATATCTGAGATTACTCTTGCCATTATTACGATAATGGCCACCTGATAGTGCGTCATGTGAATCGTGGGGCAAATACATATGCGGAGTATAAATTTGAATTTTTGGTCAATCTTTGTTGGGTCTTGACATGTAACGTTGTGGACTGTGGGCCAATCCTTATTGAGCCTTATTAGACTCTATCAAGTTTTCCCTTCCTCAACTACGATGATATACATGACAATGTGAAAAGTATCATAATAGAGTAGAATATGCAAAAATTTAGATATATATATATGTAATTATCCTTGAAGTTTATTATGTGTAAGTATCCTTGAATTTTATTTTGGTTACTATTATATATCTTCAGTCACATTTGTTCTTTTTCAGACAAACAAGAAAAGTGAACTTTGTGGATCACACCAGTATTACTACTTACGATGTGTTCCCTGCGATGTGACATTATCAATTTACATATTCCCATTTTTCTGTTTCCATGCAAACAACTGCTATGTCACAGACCCAAAGGAACAGGTACCTGTTTTTATGATCCAATCTGGCTACTCAATTCTTTTTTGATTTTTTGAACAAAATCTATTGTTACAAATAAAATTACAGCCATTGTTAGAAATGTATTAACATAAATATCACCACTATTTTGAAACTTGCAAATATGTCTCGGCAGCTAACTTCCATTGAGAGGGTCTCGAATATTCATCAAAGATTTTAATATTCCCGTTAGTTAGCAATCAAATGACCAAAATATCCCTATTATTCACACCACTAAGAGAGAGAGAGAGAGAGAGAGAGAGAGAGAGAGAGAGAGGCAAGGGGACGGCGGGGTTTGCGGACTAGCGGAGGGAGTGGGGTTGCAGGCTAGCGGTGGGAGGAGAATAAAGGTGGCGGTAGGGGAAGGGGGTGACAGGGGGAGGGGGGTGACAAGCCCACATGGCCTGGGAAGGGGGAAGAGGGCAACAAGGGAAGGGGGGCTCTAGGCCCACATGACCTGGGGAGGGGGAAGAGGGAGATAAGGGGAGGGGGGTTGCAGGCAGGCGGTAGGGGGAGGGGGCTGTAGGCCCACATGGCCTGGGTAGGGGGAAGAGGGCGGCAAGGGGAGAGGGGATGCAAGCTGACGAAGGGGGCACTGCAGGCCGACGGAGGGGGGCTGTAACTAGCATGCACCATCGCAAGCCCACGGCCCCTTTCCTTCTTCCTCTCCCTCCCTGCCACCACATAGCCACCGCCATTGTGTTGGCGCCAGTAGTTCTCCATGCCTGACAGAGTCTGATCCTACCAGATGGCGTCGTTGCCATCCATTATGATTTGAGAAACCCATGGAAGAGAGGCTCCTTATATTTCAACCCTAAAGTCTTATTATTTGTTTATATATCCCTATTAAATGTGTTATTTCTGCTTTACGATTCTATCTAGGGTTTTTTTTACAAAATAACCTAGACGTAAGAGAGATAACCATAGGCATTTTTATATTTTTTCACGTCCGGTTAAAACTAACTATGGTTAAATTGACATGTGTTGAAGGAGGTTACGGCGATGGCATATTTACAATTTATGTAAAATAGTGGTGATATATATATATATATATATATATATATGTTCCCATGAATGATATATCTATAATTTCTCTTGTAACAATAGTTTTCATGCAATTTTTTTTATTTTTGGACCAAACAATCTCGCTACAATTTCTCCAATAAAAGAATATAAAGTTGATCTCAAAAGTCAACGCGTGCATAAGGTTGACATCAACAGTCAACACGTGCAGTGCCATTTGGAAGCTAATTTGACAGGCCAACCCCAACCCCATTCAAAGGCGTGCCCAGCGCCAGTAGCAATCTATCCATAAATTTCAAATTCAGTTAAGGCATTTTGAAATTTTCACATATTTTAATTCATTTACTTTGAAGGAAGAATACTAGATCCTTGAGGTTATTCTTTATGGGCCACTTTATTTTTGAGATAGGATAATACGAATGCGCTATCCGACGAGAGAGAGCACGTGAGTCTCACGCGTATCTCTCACACATATTCTCTTTACCCAGGGTCGGGTAACGCATTCGACCATCTGAGGTCAAACACGTTATCCTACTCTAGTTTCAAAGTGCCCCTAAACAAACCGGGCCTATGACATCTTCAAACTCCAAATTGAAACTTCCCAAATTAGTTTAAAACTGAAGGCCCGAAGAAAAGCCTAACTTTAATAGCCATTTAAAGGTAATTATAAATTTATAATAGGCTCTCGCTGGATTTCTTTTTCATGATAAAAATGAAAAATTAAGAGTAGCATGCAGCTACAATTTGGCCAATCCTACCCCCAAGTTTTTCTCTAAAAATAAATATTAGATAATATCTGTAGAAATACCAAGTAACATTTTAACATTTAGTATGAGGGTGACAGAATGTTATATATTGTACACATAAGTGTTAAAATATATCGGTATTTTTTTAACACTTTAATATTAAATATTTGTACGATTTATATTTGGTATTTTTATAAAAAAGGACATCGGATGGTACGGCAAAGGGTGCTAGGTAGGAATGAAAAAAGAAAATAAGGGGCGAGGGATAGAGTGAAATCTAAGTGGGAAAATAGATTTACACACACTGTATGCCAAGAGAACTTAATTAATTATCCCTTTAACAAATGAAATATCGGCCGTGATTCACATCATTGCAAAGTTCACAGTTGTAGGCCCAGAAAGGCCATGAACTACCATTTCAGTGTACTACTCTCACATCAATGGCTCTTTTCAAGGCATTCGCTGGGCTCCGTACTAACATGAACTCCATTTGATGAGATCAACGGAGGAAACTTGTTTTCGTAACACCCGTGGCTTAAAAGTTCTCTGTTAATGAGACTATATTTTTGGAGTATACGGAAGGCTCGAAGCCTCCTTATCATGTTCCGAATCAGGGATGTTAAAAATATTCGTATATTTAATTATCTACGTTACTCGACTTGCGATGAATCAGATAATAATCAGATAAACGAATATAGATTAAAATTCATATATTTTTAAATATATTCATTTCATATTGAGATCCAAATTTAATACATCCAAACATACATCTAATCCAAACTCGTTCTTAATAACGAACCTATAATTTTAACATAAACTCAATCCGGTACTCAGTCTTTAAAAAGACCCGTAAATTTGATTTTCTTGTTAAAATTATAAAAATATTTTAGTAAAATATAAAAGTTATTTTTAAAAGAAAAGAATTTATTAAACTTATCTTTTTTCACTTCCCATGAATCCTGTCTTCCCTTTGACGTGGACTCATATTTTTAGATGGATTCAGATATCTACAAATATATTGATATCCATGACAAATATACCTGTAAAAATAATATAATATTGTTTAAATATGATATTTATAAAAATTTTATAAATATGATATCATATTAATATATCCAAACTAAACTCAATCAATTTACATCCTTAGTCCCTAATCAGAGTTAAGGTCATTGGAGGACGATTCAGCTACACTTTTAGCCGTGAAGAGGATGGTGCGGGAGCAGTTTGCCGCAAGAAAGATTCTAAGGGGAAAAAAAACTGTTGCATAGACGGTGTGCATGACGGACATAAGCTTATGTTTTATGTGGTTGGCGGTTAGCTAATCAAAATTCGAAGAAAAAAAATGTTGCATAGAAGGTGTGGATGACCGACATAAACTTATGATTTATGTGGTTGGCGTTTGCTAATCAACTTAAGATGCTTAAACGATTGAATCAAGAGAGACGCTGGGTCCTCGGGGGGCGACAGCAGAAATGCCACCCTCCCCTTCCATTCCATTCCCTAAAATTATGGTTGATAGTATCGAAATCAATATATTTCGATCGAAACGTATTGATTTCGGTCGGTATCGATTCAAAACTAAACACCAACACTGTAGCAGGTCTGATACCTAAAAAAATATTTTTTTAATAATTTCAGACGAAACTATTAAGGGTTTCAATCGAAATTGACCTGTTTCAGTCCGAAATCGGACGATTTCGACCGAAACCATAGAGAATCACTAAAATTTTTAATTTTTTGAATAATTTCAACCGATTTTGACCGATATCGAAACTGATACGTATCGATTTCGATACCGACCGAAACCGGTACCAAAATCGATATTGCCCTCTTTGACTAAAACAATCATCAGAGATGAAGATGGATAAGAGAGTTCCCACTTTCATCATCCCTACAGCAATAAATAATTCTAGATCATCATTGTCATCTAATAAATATCTTTTCAGAAAGTTAAAAGATATAAACTCGCAAAGACACAAATTATATAAACTTTTAAGATCCATTTATCCACAATATAAAATCTTAACCTTTGAATTAACAAAATATATAGCTTACCTTAGTACCTATCTTCAGACACATTGGATGTGGGATAGGTTCCATCCAATGGATCAAAATCATCTACTTAGAAATAATATATATAAATATATATTATTAAGTCAAGTGGTGGGAGGCGATGTCGACACCACTTGATGCCATCGCCCTCTCCTCTCACCCAACCATATAGGGTTGTCAATGGGCCTGACCCAGGCCGGGCTTAAGTCGACCCAGCTCGGACCCGACTTATCAAGATTAAGACCCAAGCCCAGCTCGGACCCGACATTATTTAAAAAAATACAAAGCCCGACTAAGACCCGGCCCGATAACTTAAATAAAATAATAAAAATAATAAAAAATAATATATTTAATACTATAAAATATATAATCTCACTAAATTAATTAAAATTTTGATATTAATTTCATAATTTGTGTGAAAATAGAGTTTTAAAATTTTTAATTAAGTAAAATAACATAATTTTAACTAAATAATTTTTAAAATTTAAAGTGAGAATAAAAAAAGAACGGGCAGGGTCGACCCGCGGGCCGAACTCAAAGCCCGAGCCCGGCCCGCGGGTCTAGTCAGGCCGAGCTTTTAGGTCCGACTAAAAGTCCGCGGAGTGAAAAAGACCTTGCGACCCGACCCGAAATATTCATATAAGACCGGCCTCATGGCAATTTGCCATGGGACCGGGATATGGGGAGATCATCTCCCATAGATTTAAGGGCCCAGATGCCAGCCCCATGACAATTTGTCATAGGGCCGACATCATGTGAACATTTCCCTACATATATATATATATATATATATATATATATATATATATATGGGGGGGGGGCGGCGGCATCAGGTGGTGCCGGCACCACCCGAGCCGCCCCCCAAGTTATATATATATACTTGTACACGTGTATATATATATATAGTCATATTCATATCCAAATTGGAAATGAAAACAGAAAATTGGATGCGGAAATAGCCTTTTCCGCTCCCGAGACTGATAATTATCAAGTTCCTACTTCCGTTTCATGATATCCGCAGGCCTATGTCCACACGAAGCCATGCAGTGTAGAAATGGAAAGAAGCATGAAGACTTCTTGATTCCATGCTTGAGGTTATGGAGACTCTAGTATTTCCCACAGGTCCCAGAAGGAGATAATCGAGAGAGTCATACTGTCTCCAGCACCCTCCAAAAGTCTTAACTGATTCCCGGTAGAGCATAGAAAGTGTATCCTTGTAGGTTCAGTGGCAAGTTTGTGTTTGGAAAGCAAGAACTGTGTTACCCGTGAACACTCTTGGTCAAGAAAGCAATTTGCTCTGAATAAGATGTCAGTCTAAATCCTTTTCTTATCTTGAGAAGTGCAGAGCAACATCAAACAAGCACAGAGACAACCCCACCCTATCACAGTGAAAGGGCAACAACCAAGGATCCAATGATTCTACCAGAACAATGACGACTGTCACAGCGTTCAAAAGAAGGGATAAGCCGACCAACAGCAGTAGAACTTGAATTAAAAACAAAAGAATTATACATGCACCAAAAGGTCATGAAAAGATAAAACAGCACACAAAAACATATACCCGGCCTAAATGCAACCAGTGAATACTTCCGGAAAAAGGAAAGAAAATTCAAAAACAATAATTCAGTAATAATGAGAATACACCAACCTTTTAAAAAGACACTAGGGATTTGCTCAACTGCATGCGCACTGCAGCACATCATATAACAATTAAATTTAGGAAAAAGTGTATATTTTTTGCAGAGTTTCCAACCCCCACCACCCCCCTGCCTATATAGCAAAATCTGACAAAAAAGTGAATTCGCTTGCAACCAGAGAATAATATGTGGCATTCAACAATTTGAACAACAGCAGTAGCCAGTAGCATCAAACTATCCAATACCACCAAAACAATAATAAAAAAAAGAGTATACTACAGAACAATAAAGAGAAAGCAAAATCAAAAGGTCAGGTGAAACAGTCATCGCCATGCATTGCACAAGACCACTTAATGCTCAACCCATGGATGCGAGTGATCCAATCAAATGACACCTACTAGACGAAAAGCAAAGAAAATAGAAAGAGAGCCACTGAATCTATTTTGAGCAGGGAATGTATGTGAATAAACTGAACTAATAAGCTAGAGCAATGTAGCCGTTGAAAGATTTTCAAGACCATCAACATATAAACCATGTAAGCCAGGACATATCGCTGCCTTCATCCATGTGAAATTGGCATGATGCAGATTTATGTGCAGAACATGCATGCAAGCCAAAACTAAGAAAAAGGAAGGCAAAAGGGGTGAAATACTCATTAAAGGACAACTTAATAGCTTAAATAATAGATACCAACGGAAATTTCATGGTTGATGCATCAGGTGCAGGTTTGTGGTCATCTTCATATAGACACAATAGTAGCAAAAAAACCAAGTGTCTAGGAATCCACTTCACATTGCATTAACGTCGTACTATGTTTCCATTGACAATGAGTACCACTACAGATGTACATTTAGGCATTCATATCTGAAAATCCAGACAGGGATATAAACTAAAGAATTATTGTCAGATAATCCACATCTATGCAAAAGTCCCTCCTCTTATGGGGTTAAACTCCCTTACATAGACTACTTTCACCTCATAACATGGAAGGCCAAACTTCCAAGAGAATTCCAACATAAAAGCCTTCATCGTTGGAGAAAAACCAACATTTCACCCCTTCCAACATTGACTTCAGACTTCTATAAATATATCTGTTGGACTTCCAACTGGAAGGCTCCAATAGAGCAGATCCCCTTCACAAAAACCAACCCCTCTGGAGCTCTACCAAAAATGACAATGGAGGACCTTTCTATGTACTTGAACTTCCAAGTGGGCCTTGAAAGTCCGACTGTAACTCTACCCTCCCTTCACAAGACCAACCGCTTCAGGACTCCTCCCAATACTACAAAGCTTTCTCCATGTAGTTGAGCTCCCAAGTGGCCTTCGGGAGGTCCAACTTCAACTTGCTGCATTCATGAGCAATCCACTCCAAAAGATACTTAACTCTGCTTAATATCTTGAGCGAATAGGAAATTGTTTATTCATGTATCGTCTTTTTTGTTAACTGGGGAAGGATTCTCAATGATTGAGCACTAGTGCAAACACAATTCCTGATCGGGGTAACCTTCCCTCGGAATCCACTTACCAGGCCCATCATCACATCAACCAAAAACCCGACCAGGGTACCAGTCAGAAAGCATGGCACACGTCCCTAATCACTTATACACAGATCAAAGTCTCAAGTTTAACCCAAATGTTACATATGTCTTCATATATCATGTCTCACAGAGGATATTGAGAAGAAGCACACATTCTCCGAATCTTTTATACCTTATTCAGTAATTCCACAAGCATGATCGGCACCGTCGTCACCACACTGCAGGTACAACAGACGATACCATTAAACGACGCGGCCGACGACGGGGTACTTGGCCTGGAACTTCTTCTCCCAGTCGTCGAGGACGCCGAGCTCCTTCTCGGTGAGGCCGCAGAGGTCCCCGCACACGTCCTCTTCGCTCTTGCTCATCTTCCCCAGGGCGCGGCTCGCGTCCCTCCCGGCGAACATGCAGTAGGCGCCGCCGGGGCCGTAGAAGCCCTTGCCGGCGGTGACGTCGTACACGGTGCCCTTCACCGCCACGTAGATGGGCTTCCCCTCGTCCGAGCCGTCGTAGGCCTTCAGCTCCGCCGCCGTGAGCTCCATTGTCCTCCCGATCTGATCGCCTTCTCCCGGAGGTTTACCCCTCTCACTCTGCTACAACCCGTGGGTGGGAATCGCCGGTCTCACTGGTGTTCGGGAGGTGAAGGCGGAAACCACGAGGTTTGTGATCCTACAGCAGCCAACTATGACCGTTTGATGCATGTGTCGCCCGTACGGCCAGACCCTAGCCAGGCCACCGAGAAAAATCTGATCGTTCATCATAGGGATTTATGCAAGACCCTAGCCAGGCCACCGAGAAAAATCTGATCGTTCATCATAGGGATTTATGCAAAAAATAACCTTATCATATAAATAATTATAAAAATAATATATATTTATAGAATCCTATTACGTAAATCTAAACGGAAGACGTAACTGCCGTCAAAAAACGTTTGACAAAGAAAAAAATATGATGGGGGTGTTTGGTTACGTTTCTTTAGATTTTTTAGATATTTTTTCTCTCACAAATTATTTTGAAGAGATAATATGAATAAATCATAATTTGAATATCTTCTAATTTTTAGGGAGGGAGTTAACTCTTTATTAAAAATTTTCAAATAAAAAATAACTCTTTCTTTATTTTTTCTTCAAAAGAGTTATCTCTCTTGTAACCACCTCTCTCTCTCACACACACATATCTCACCTCTCTATTTCTCTCTCCCATTACCACCTCTCTCTCACACACACACAATATTATCACTTATCTCTCTCTCTCCAATCGTCTTCTAATGAAAAATTTTTATACTCTCCTAAATATTAGTTAGATTTTATTAAATATGTAAAAAATTAAATTTTATAAATTTAGAAACTATGATAAACATTATAATACAATATTTTTTAAAAGAGAAATAATCTTAAGAAAAAAAGTACTCCTAACACCTTATGAGGATACTTTTTGGACCAATAGGTTAAGACTTATGATTAACTACAGTAGATTAATAAGACACGTAATGATAAGGACATTTTTGCACATCTATTTATGTGATGAGACAATATTAATTAATATTTATTTAAGCGTAGTATTTTTATAACTATACACATCATAATTTGTTTATTTTTGCAATTGTCTCTTCGTTATATATTTTACTTTTCAAATTTCATATTTTACTAAGATCGAATAATTTGCGCCCATGGGGTAACACAAACGGCCATTCTATGGATTCCGAGAAAATATGTCAGGTAACATCTACAATATTATACCGCAACCAAGTGACAACTCATCATGACAAAGTATCATACTTTTTTTATATCACGAAGGTAATATCTTTTACGACGTATTTAGAAATAGTTATTTCATTATGACGTGTAAGCGACTAAAAAGAATAGTCTCAATCTATAACCTATACTAAGAGAATTGAGGATTTTTTTAGCCGATTTATAGGGTGTTTGGTTACTTTTTTTTACCTTTTTTCTCTCAATTTAAAAAAAAGAGAAGGAGATCTTATAACCCTGTTTATAGGGTGTTTGAGAACAGTTTTTTTTAAAGTTATTTCTATCTAAAAAATTGTGTCAACATAATTTTTGACTTAAAATTTAAAAGTGATAAAAGCTGACACTTCATGTTTGACAGTATCGTCATAAATTTTAAAATTTGTGTAGACTTGTTTGGCAGACAACTCTCCATAAATTAAAAATTATTAAAGTAACATTTCAATAGAGATTGCTATCATTAAAAAATAATAAAAAAAACTATAACATGAGATTTCGAACATGATGTTTACAAAATTATAATCATCAACATCAGTGCCTTCTGTTCACATAATCCTCCCACATTTCTAATGCTATTCTATTCCGAAGTTGTTTACCAAGATGACGTTGTGTATTTTGTGTTGTCAAACTCTGTTGTACTTCAAATATGATTCTTTCTTGACGTCTTCGTTCTACTTCTCTATCAATATCTGCACCATATTCTCTTTCAATTTGCATCCAGGTTTCATCTTTTCCTCCTTTATGGTCGCGAATGAAATTATGTAAGGTACATGTAATAATAATTATCTTCGTTTGTACATCGAGAGGATATTCCAATGGTTGGCGAAAAATACGAAATCTTTCTTTTAACACTCCGAACATACGTTCAATAACATTTCGTAATGAAGAATGTCGCAAATTGAATAACTCTTTTGGGTTCTGTGGAGCGGAGTGATTTGGACCAAATTCCTTCAAATGATATCTTACTCCTCGATATGACGCTATAAATTGTGGTGTATTTGCATAACCCGCATCAACGGGATAATATTTACCTATTCATGAAAATAAATCACTACATACATAAACAAATATAATTTAAATCGAAATATTTACCTTCTGGGACATAAAATCCTGATGTTATAGCACCTTCTAAAATAGTAGCATCAGCAGCAGAACCTTTGTACCTAACATTAACACAAAGAAAACACATATCAAATGAGCATACGGCCAAAACATTTTGAGATGTTTGTCCCTTTCGGTTGCGATAGCGTATTCTATCATCGACTGGAATCTCAGCTAATATATGTGTTCCATCTATAGCTCCAATACAATCCTACAGCAATATAAACATAAAATTAATATAAAGAATGCTTAAATTAACATTAATCACTAGAAGCATTACTTTAAAAAATCGAAAATGTTGTCTATCAAGGATGTATTGCGGAGTCTCTGTTGGAGGAAGAGAAATATACTTCGGTGCTAAACTGACAAGAGCATCAATTACTTCATTAAATCGACGACTTATTGTTTCACCAGAATATTGAAATCTATCTTGGGCAGATCGGTTACTTGCCCCTTTTGCCAAAATATAAATACACATCATTACCATCTCCTCGGTCAACTCTAGTACTCTCTTTTAACTAATGTAAATCTTTTATCTCGTTGCACAATAAAGAAAAGATATATTTATTCATACGGCATATCTCACGGAATTGAATTTCAGCCCCTTCCAATAACTCTTGCATGTATGCTCTTCCAGTAAGAATTGATGTTCTTATGCGCTTCGTCGAATTATCCTTTTGTTGATCATGAGCAATCTTCAATAATGTCAACATAGTGAGAAAAAAATGACGACGTCGTGTTATAAATCTTTCCTCTTCCTCACTAACATCATCATATTTTTTGACTATGTCCATGTACCTGTAATTAGAGAATCAAATTTATAGATTTCTAATATCGCATATATCACATCTCAGAATAATAACACATACAATCAATCAACCATGTACCTGTAATTAGATAACCAGATTTATAGAATGCTAATATCACATTCAAAGATAATAATCTATAATAAACTATATAATCAACCAACTCTTACAAAACGAGAACATCTTGTATTCAAAAACAATAATCTATAATAAACCAAACATGCGATAGTGCAATAAAACACTAGAAAAATAATTAATTGTTCTATACTTGCTACACAAATGTCATTAGTTATCCCCAAGATGCAACTTCAACCATTCTAAACGAGTTGCATCATCAAACTTTAAAAACACAAGATAAGCATTATCTCTCGTAATCAAATCAGCTGCTCTAGCTTTCTCGGAAATAGTGAGATTTATTGTCATGATTAATTCCACACATTGCTGAATCATTTCATGGGAAGAAGGTATTGATGACTTTTTAAACTCTTGAGTTGCCTCCATCATTGCTGCAGCTAAAGATGTTGTGTCTTTCGACTTCATTCTTTTTGACTTTTCATTTGAAACAATAGATTCTTTACCCAGATTACGTTTTTCAATACTCCGCACAAACTTAAAATCAGGACTTGATGCTGAACTATCTTCATCTTTTGTCAAATCAACACGTGTTTCATGAGGAGGTGTCATGTATGGATCGACAGCTTCAGATGTTTCTATACGAGGAAGTGTATTTTGCTGCCTTCTTCCGTCTGCTTTAGTACCTATCATTTTTTAAAAAAATAATATTTATATATTTAATAAAATTTAAATATTTATATTTAATAAATAAAAGGGAGAGAAATAATACCATCAAATATTTCATACCACTCATTGTATAGTGGTATAGTGACTCGCCTCCATACCCTTACTTCAAGATGTTTCTGAAATATACCAAAATAATCTTTAAATCTATTTTAATTTATACATAAAATAAAATATTTTATCATAAAATTATTTTTTACCTGAATATAAGCATCCCAGACTTCATCAGTAGCAACAAATGTATTTAATACCGGGTTAAAACCAAAGCCACTCGCATTGAGTATATTCTTTATTACAACATAATCATTCTTCATGACTTGGACTCGAGCTTTCAATTGTTTTGTAGTAGCATTCAGTCCAAACCTATTGTTAAATTCTGTTCGCATTGCTTCCTATGCTTCGGGCTTCCAACTAGTTGATGCCCTTTTTCCCGCTCGATGATGTTCTACTAACATTTTTGTTAAATAAGTTGAACGAGTTTCATCCCACCTCAACCTTTCATTAGGAACATTTGCCGAAGATATTTGTGTTTCAGACATCATATCTGTCAATTGTTAAAATATAAAATAACAAAATATGTAGTGGGTTCCCTAGTAGCAAATTCACAAGGCTATATGAACCCATAAGAGATAACAGGTGATCCTAAAAAAAGTTAGAACCATGTGTTACAGGTGGACAATCCTAAGTAGAACATAATGGACTATACATCAAGAAAAAATTCGACTGTAGTAAAACAATGCCAGCAGCATAGAGTTGGGTTGATAGATACTATGAAAACTTTAGGGATAATTTTTCACATGAAAATGTATGTACAAGTCACATTAGTACTGACACAATACACTTTATTTTATGATTGTATTTTCTATAGTCAGAATAATCTGAAATTTTGAACAATAAAAA
>JAHNEJ010002649.1:0-81287 GCA_022559845.1 Amorphophallus konjac
GCAAAATGGACAATAAACACAAACAAGAAGAGAGGGATCAGCCCAAAATGCAGTAGTATCTATCCAAATGGACGTGTAATAATGAAGGAAAGAAAGGCACATGCGCACCTTTTTTTTTTGATTGTTTTTAAACCCCTTAACAAGACTCAAGGGAGGGGGAGTATGATGATAAAAAAAATGCGATAAAGTGTGAATAAAGATGAAGGATGAACGTATATGATGAATGGAGTGATATGAATAAAAAAAAACAAAACAAAGAGATGAAAAGGCTGAGAAACCCTGCTGTCCCTGGCGACAGTAAAGGGAGTGAAGATGACGGAAGTGGATGGATGAAGCACCGGATGAAGCCCAATGAAAAACGCAGAGAGGATACAGCAAAGGATGAAGAAGGCTCTGTTCGTGAATGCTTAAACCTTTTGAAACCTGCTTAACGTGCTTCACCTGCTTAAAACAATGCTTCAACCTCTTACACGATCGATCAAGGCTGCAATTTATAGCTTCGATTGGATGTGATCAAACAAGGTAAGATCAGAACGGGTAATGAGGCATTCAAGGAAGGATTAAGATCGAGCAAGAGACCAAATTATGATAGGGAACTGTGAGGGAAAGATCGAAAAAGGAAGGACTCTGGAGCGAAACACGCCTTAATAGAGGGCGTCTCTTGATGAATTGACGACTGCAACAGAGGCGTTTCTTGAAACACGACCTAGCAAAGGACGTTTCTTCCTGGATTTAATTTTAGAAATAAAACTTGCTCTGTTTAAATACTGATATAACACGCCTATGATAACGGCGTTTCTTAAAAACACGCCTTGAGGAAGGGCGTTACTCAGAAAATGCCTTTTATTTTGAAAATTGATAATTCCAGAAATTATCGGATAATACCAGGAATTGATGCCCTGTACCACGGTCGTCCTTTCTTTGAAAACGCCTTCTTACAGGTCGTGACTTTATAAATTAACGCCCTTAATAAAGTCGTGAATAACAAAAATGCAAGAAAAATGCATAAAAATTAAAAAAAAGAAAAACTTTATATTATAAGAATATTGAAGTCCACTTGGGGCGTTTACATAATAACATGAGATTTGATCAACAAAACGTCAATTTTGGCGTGTCTACACACACGTCTCGGCTATTTATTTTGTTGAATGTTCATGGGCTGTCTGTGGAGGGCCCGATAGCTGGCATCTTGAATAAGCCATTGTTCATTTCTTTTCATTATGTTGATGGCTGGGGTATGGACCACCTTGACCTGTTTCGCTGTCTTGACTTTCACGGTCACAGTGACTTGGCTACATTAGTGGAGAAGTGTCAGACGGTCAGTGACGTTTGCTGGCTCATTAAGGAGGCTGCCTCCAGCTCAAAGGAGGTGGCTTATCTATACTGGCCGCTTTCCACTTTTTATGATGGCTCGGCAGGTACGGTCTTTCTTTTCTGACTATAGTGTCTTCTGCTCAGTGTTGAACTCTGCATCCATTGATTTTCATTACTCTTTTTGTGTCTTCAACAGACAGGCCAGACATAAAGCGACAAGGACTTTACAGGAAGATCATCGCACAGGCTGAGAAGCCCGCTTATTTTGAAATTCTTGCAGCAGCACCGACCACCACTCTCTTGCCTCCGGGCAAGAAGAGAAAGACTTCCGCAGTTAAGGCCGCAGTTGTGAAGGCCAAGAAAGCCAAGACAGCTCATGCTCAGCAACCAGCCTTGACAGTGACGGACACTGGGACCCCTCTCCCTGACATTCCCTTATTTGATGAGTTTGCATCTCAGAGGGAGGCCGCCCAGGCATCCGTTGAGGGTAACATTAATAGCTTGTTGCTGCATCTTTCACTATCTTCTTTGTTGAATTCCAAGGAGATCCCTGAATCTGACCCTTCCCCCTTTTTTCTGTACAGCCCAAGAGCAGAATATAGCGCCTTCTGAAGTGGACACCAGGTTGCCCTCTCCCACGCCGGCTAGCGAGGCGGAGGATAAGCGTGCTTTCTCATCTCTTCTTGCACATTTCAATTATTCTTTTGTCATCTCTCTCACAGGCTCTTTACTGCAGTGACAGCCGGAGAGGAGGCTGAAGTCATAGCAGCAGCAAGGGATGTGCCTTAGCCACAGGAGGGTCACAAAACCCAGACGAAACGGGGCATTGTCCACATGAGGCGCATCGTTACCCGGTCCACATCCCAGCATGCTCTGGAAATGACAGCCCAGCCCGTGGATAGTGTGGAAATATCTTCCAGCAGCTCTGCGGCCGCCTCTGATGCAGAGGAAGAAGAAGCAGGTTTTAGCGACGGCGAGGCGGACATCTCCAAATCAGGGGTCCCATCCGTATCCACCGAAATTCTTTCATTGTTCCACCATCCCAAATTGCTGGCGCTGTCTTCTGAGGAGGAGCTACAAGAAGAGTTTGCCGGTCTTGACACCGAAGCAGACATAACCCCTCCCTTTGTTGCTTCAGCTGCGGAGCTTTCCTCTCCCCTGCACTCTTTTGAAGACATTGACATCACATTAAGAGTGAGTCTCTCTTCTCCTTTTCGTCATTTCATCGACTCTTCTTCTTCTCTTTTTTTTTTATTCACCGCCTGATGTTGTCTGGATCTGTTCATAGGAACCTGCCGTCACTAGCCCAGTAACGACTGCAGCTTCTGAGACCACTCCATCTGAAGCCTTGGCTATCATCCCTGTTCTGTCAACAACATGTGTGGGTATTTCTGGGATTGTTCGCCCCGTGCCAGTGAGGGTGCAGTCTTCTACGGACCTGACGTCATTGGATTTGGGAGCCTCAGGGGAGAGCTCGGCTCTTATCCGAGTTTTAGATTTTAGAGCCGAGGCGGACCCAGCTAGGGGTTCTGCTTTTGTACCGGCCGCAGTGATGACCATTGCGCCTGAATCAGCGATCCCTACAACAGTAATTATGCAGATTGACCCCCTACCTCTTCGAGTCATAGCCCCTGCGGCCTCATTGCTGAAGGAAGTAGCCGCCGCAGAAGAGATGGTCGAGTAGGAGGCAGCTGCTGCAGAGACTGGCCTGTTATCCACAGCTGGCCCAAGGGCAATTTCCATGGTTCCAGAGCTGGAGGAGGAGATGCCCCAGGAAGAGAACGTTGAAGATGCAGCCATTGCATTGGAGACCTATGAAGAAACAGTTCCAGCACTCACTAGCCCTTCCCCTTCTAGCATTCAAACAGCAGTCCTCGAGGAGCTGGCGGTGGGAGAACCCTCAGCTTCGCAAGAAATTATAGAGAAGATCCAGTCAGCTTCTTCAGCAGATTTCCCGTCTTCTTCCTCCCAATCAGATGTTGCATTATGGGCAGATATTGACAGCGATGTGACTTTCGAAGTAACATCATTCCCTTCCTTCGGCTTTGCTTCATCTGAGAGCTTCGCTTGGCAAAATCTGGACATGTTGCGCCAACTAGTGGAGTCCCAGCCTGGACTGACTTATCTGCAGCTAAAAGAGATAGCCGAACGCTTCACTGCTGGTTTGCAGGCGATGGGCTGTCCTTTAGAAACATGGACCCAGCGTGTCCTGTTATTGCTGAAATTTGTACACCGCATGTAATGCCCCGGGTTTTTCGGATCCTTCTTCGTGGGTCCCGGATCTGGTTTCTCGGAGTGTCCAGCTCCGTTGTGTCCGAAATTTCATTTCGGACGTCTTTCGTGTTCGGATCGGCGCGATCCGGAGTCGTTTCGGAGGCCCGGAGGCGTTCCGCGGCTTTTTCCGCGTGTGTTTTCCGATTCCCGGCGTGGGTTTCGGCTTTCCCTTCGGAACCTCGTTGCGGGTGAACCGGGCCGTTCACCAGGGCGCGAGTGGTACCGTTGCGATCGGTGCGCTCCGAGGATCGCGAGGGTGTGATTTTCTATTTTTCTAGATTTTTCCGATTTTCCGGATTTTCCTATAAATAGCTTTTTCTCTCTCTCCCCCTCTCATTTCTCATTTCTCTCCCTCTCTCTTCTCACGCTCTCTCCTCTCTCCCTCTCTCTCCGGCGGCCGACGGGGCGGAGCATGGGCGAGGCGGGGACGGCGCGGGCGAGGCGCGGGCGAGGATGGATGAGGATCGAGGCGGTGGAGGCGCGTAGAAGCTCGGCCGTGAGTTCGTGGAACGGCGAGGCTTCAACGGCGTTTTCTTCGTGGATCGGCGTCCACGGTGCGCGTAATCTTCGGTGGAGGTAGGGTGATGGACCCTCAGCCCGTGTACTTCCTTTCCCGCGAGTTTCGTAGGCCGTGGTGAGCCGAGCGGGCTAAACGGGGCGTTTTGGGCAAAATGTGTGTTTTCGGGGTGTGAGCCGGATCTCTCGTTTTATGGTGTTTTTGGGCGATCCAGGGGTTTAGATGCATGCCTAGGAGCTTGGGGGAGGTTTCCCCTTTTGTTTCCCCTTCACCTGGGGGTGAACGGGGCGTGGCATGGCTTTTCCCGCGGTTTCTACCGTTTCCGGGCACGGACTGAGAACGCGCTATACTCCAGTAGCGCGTTCCTGAAGGTCGCGCTGCCCCGACCGAGCGCGTTCATCGGAGAAGATGAACAGTAAGGCGGTTTGGGTCGCGCCTTACGGCCCCAGCGCGTTCTGGTTGTCGCGCTATAGGATCATAGCGTGACCTGGCCTGGTCACGCTATGGTCATGTAGCGCGTTCGTGTTGAACGCGCTAGGCGCGTATAGCGCGTTCTGGCTGAACGCGCTATGCACATGTAGCGCGTTCTTGGAGGTGACCAGCCGGGCTGCCCGGGGCGGGCGATCTGCGGCTGATCGTTCTCCCCTTAGGCCGTGTGTGCCTTGGACACCCAGTGGAGTTCCGTGACCATGTTTTGGGGTGTCTGGAGGTTCCGTTTACCTCGTTTTGCGTGCCCGTGCGCTTAAGGGTCCGGGTGACCTTTTAGCGTCCGTTCGCATTGTGTTGGTCTCCGGTCGACCCGGTTGGGACCCAGTGGTCGACCTCCAGCCTTGTGAGTATCCTGGACACCCCGTGGGTTCTGTGTCCGCGTTTCTGGGGTGTCGGGAGGGACCGTGTTTCCTCGATTAGTGTGCCCATAGGTGTGGTGGGTCCGGGTGACCCCACGTGTTCCGGGCTCTTGTGTTACGCTTGATCGAGTCACCGTGTGTCGGTGTGTGTGCGGTGGGGTCTCCCCCACATATCGTGGGTTCCTTTGGAAGGCGATTCCCGTGTGGGCCATGTGTTTGGCCTTGGACTGCGAGTCCAGTTGTCCGGCCTGGGGCTGGAGGTTTCCCGCTTGCTTCAAGATGGGAAGTCGTCGTGGCGGCTTGTGTGCTGCCTTGGGAATCGTGCTTCTGTATTTTTCCGTGTGGCCCTTGTGAGTGGCCTTAGTCTCTTGCGTTCCCTTCCCGAGGGAGTGGTCTTGGCGACTTGTGTGTTGTCTCGGTACTTGTGCTACCATGGTTTTAGACCTAGAGATTGGGCTAGATCGATGGCCTTGTGCTGTTGCGTGCAGCGGTCTTGACCCCGAGTCTTGTGACTCAAGGACCGTTGGGTGTAGTGCGTCTAGAGGACTGCCTAGAGTCCAGTGGCTTAGTGCCACTCGAGTTTTCTCGACTCTCGCGCACGGTGCGTGCGTGGCCGTGGACTGTGAGTCCCGTTTCTTCTCCGACTGTGGTCACCGTGCGACGGGGCCGGTACGTGGGGTGGTCCCCGTACGTCGTCGGATTCGGACGTTGTTTTCCGTTGAGTTGAGAGTCTACTCCTTCAGTGACCCTCCACTAGTCGTAGCCTACTAGTACGCGTGTGCTAGTTGCACCAGGGAGTGGTGTACGGGCTTACCCTGAGGACGGTTAGACTGGTTTCCGTCGGGCCCCTCGTCGTAGCCAGAGTCCGGCTGCGGGGGAAAACCAGTCAGAGGGCCAGACCTAGGACGCGTGGTCTGTGTGTGCACACGTGGTTGGGGACTGTGGACGCACGTCGACGGGCGTGACCCCAGCTAGTCACTTGTTGTGGTTACTTGTACGGTGTTCGCGCCTCGGGTAGGACCTACCACGTCAGGCGGTTCACCTGCGGTGCGGTGTAAGACGTCAGGGGACGCTACCGGCTGTGCTTCTAGTGGGTGGTACTCCTGTCGAGTACGGAGTGTCAGACTATCAGTCTCTGTGTCTTTGACCTTCGGGTTTTTGGTCGTGTTGACCGGTGAGTTCGGTTGTTTCATCTTGGCGCGTGTGTCGGTTCTTGCGCCGTGAGATTAGTGCTAGTGGCTTTACCGAGGTTGGGTCTTGTGGTGCGGTACCCGCGATCGGATGGTCGGGGTTGCACCTTGGACAGCGTGTCCAGGTTGGCTGTCCGGGGGACAGGCCTCTACGGCGTGGTTGCCGTGTGTTTTTACTTCGGTAGGTGGTACTAGCGTAGTTTGGTAGCTTCGACTGCGTGATCGAGGTCTGCCTTCTGGCAGTAGGAGTAGCTGTAGTGCCGAGTTTTGACCGGCCACCGGGTTGCTGTTCCTGCTGTAGTTGTAGCTTCCTTTCCGCTACCGCCGTTGTTTCCGGTTGGGGTTCCGCGGGATCCCTGCTGAGTCTCTGTTTTGGAGACTCATTCCCTGCTTTTCAGGTGTAGCGGTTCTTCCTCGTGGTTCGAGGGTGCGGAGCGGAGGTTCTCTGTTGCCAGCTTGCCGGGCCGAGTGTTCACTTGGCATGTGGTACGCTTTACTGCTTTAGACTGTACTTTCTGTTGGACTGGACTCTGTTGTAGTTATTTTATTTATTTCTGTTATTTGTTGAGTTGTCCTGCTTTATTTCCTATTTCTTTGTGCCTCCACACTCCTTTTAGCCCTTCCGAGCCCTCCCGGCTCGTGGGCGGCGGTGCGAGTCTCGGGTTATCGGGCCTTCCCGGTAATCGGATTCTCGGGTCGTTACACCGCAGGGATTTCCTGGCGCGTGTTATGTCTGACAGGCTGGCAGCTTTGAAGTTGCAGAAGGTAGAGTGCAAATCTGAGATAGAGAAAATGAACTCTATCCTTCAGGAGCGCCAAGGCCAACTGCAGTCTTTGACACAGCGGGAGCAGTTTGTACGCAATCGGATAAGCATCTTAGAAGCTGAACTGGCTAGTCTCCGAGCTGAACTGCCGCAGATAACAACCTCCCGACCGCAGTTCGCAGAGGAAGTAGCTTTGTTGGAGGGGCAAGTGGCGTCTCTTCAGGACGAGCCTGCTCGGCTACAGGAGGAGGAGGCCCGTCACATGAGTTGGGGGCTGCTCCGTATGTGGGTCTTCTGGCTTTCGAAGACATCTTCCGGCGCCAGTGAACATCTCTTCTTCTTCTTTTTTTGTTCTCTTTTGTAGTACAATTCCCCCTCAGGGGCTCCTTTTGTACTCTTTTTCTTCTTTATACAGTGAAAGGGAATCTTTATGCTGGTCTCATATGTGGCTGCTCTTTACTTATTGCATCACCATCACTTTAGGATGATTCGGTAGCGGTTTTAGCGATTCTCATGCGGATAGCCCGTATTTAGCAGGAGAGCGTCCACCCTTTCAGAGAAAGGATGGGGAACTCGCTCCACCGCGTGACGGTATCTGGGAGGTGCTTAAACCGAATTTTGTAGGTAGTAGCGGATGTCTTTTTTTCTGGGCAGCATGTGCCGCAAGGGAGGTTGTTTGCAGAAATGTGAATGAAAAGATTTAGAGTATCATCCGGAATAGACGAATGGTCCATCCCGGGTAGGTTTCAAAGCCGGTCGGGGCAATGTGCCAATCGACCAGTGAATGACTTTATCATCGATATCGGGTTTATATCGATTGAAAGAAGTTTTATAGGTTTCATCAGAATAGACGTAAGGTCTAGACTGGGTAGACTTTATCGTAGGTGGGACATAAAAGGGTATGTGGTTTCCATCAGGACAGACGCAAAGTCTGAACTGGACATGTTTCATCATTGATCGGGCAATGTGCCGGTCGACCAACGGTTGGCTTCATCATCGATATTGGGTTTATATCGATGCAAAGGAATTTCATAAGTTTCATCAGAATAGACGTAAGGTCTAAACTGGATAGGGTTTCATCATTGATCGGGCAAGGTGCCGGTCGATCAATAGCTGGTTTCATCATCGATATTGGGCTTATATCGATGCAAAAAAGTTTTATAAGTTTCATCAGAATAGACGTAAGGTCTAAACTGGATAGGGTTCCATCATTGATCGGGCAAGGTGCCGGTCGATCAACGGTTGATTTCATCATCGATATTGGGTTTATATCGATGCAAAGGAATTTCATAAGTTTCATCAAAATAGACGTAAGGTCTAAACTGGATAGGGTTTCATCATTGATCGGGCAAGGTGCCGGTCAATCAATAGCTGGTTTCATCATCGATATTGGGCTTATATCGATGCAAAAAAGTTTTATAAGTTTCATCAGAATAGACGTAAGGTCTAAACTGGATAGGGTTCCATCATTGATCGGGCAAGGTGCCGGTCGATCAACGGTTGATTTCATCATCGATATTGGGTTTATATCGATGCAAAGGAATTTCATAAGTTTCATCAGAATAGACGTAAGGTCTAAACTAGATAGGGTTTCATCATTGATCGGGCAAGGTGCCGGTCGATCAATAGCTGGTTTCATCATCGATATTGGGTTTATATCGATGCAAAAGAATTTCATAAGTTTCATCAGAATAGACGTAAAGTCTAAACTGGATAGGGTTTCATCATTGATCGGGCAAGGTGCCGGTCGATCAATAGCTGGTTTCATAAGAGTAGTGATAGGCTTTATCACCGGTGGGACTTTTGAAAGGGGCATGAAGACTTTATCAGGACAGACGTAAGGTCTATCTTGGAAGGGTTTTATCGCTGATCGGGTAAGATACCGAGCGAGAAATGGAAGGTTCTTATAAACGGTGGGAGATGAAGATAGCATGTCATTGGCATGGAACTTTTTAAATTACCACATTACTGACCCAAGCGCCCTTTCGGGTTTTCACCGGAGCCAGCCCCCTCTTGCTTTTGCCCACGCGCCCTTTCGGGTTTTCATGTGGCGGGGTACCCGATTTTACCTGCAGTGCCCTTTCGGGTTTTCACCACAGCTGGGTTTTGGGCCATTTTTGCCCTTGTTCAGAATGTCTGAACAAGTCTGGCGGGGCATCTCTATTTTTAGCCCCATTTTATCTCTCTTTTTTTCTCTTTTTTTTCTTTTTGAACTAGGACTTTGGCTTTGTAAATTGTTAATCCATGTGCTCAACTTGTGTATGCATCGTCATTGATGTGGGCGTTAACATCAATGCAAGGGGGTATGGGGTTTCATCGTCCACCCAGGCGGAAGGCCTGGGTCGACTTGAGTGTGTTTTGTGGCTTAGGCGCGAAGCCGTTCACCGACAGCATGACTGTAATCGTTAATGTGGGGATTGACATTAACGCAAAGGAATGGGATTTCATCATCCATCCAGACAGAAGGTCCGGATTGACTTGAGGATGTGTGTAGCAGCTTGGGCACGAAGCCGTTCGCTGGGAATGTAAGTTTCATCGTTAATGTGGGGTTTAACATTAACGCAAAGGAATGGGATTTCATTATCTATCCAGATGGAAGGTCCGAATTGACTTGAAGAAATGTGTGGTGTTTTTATCAGAGCAAACGGAAGGTCTACCCTGGATGGGCTCCAGCATCGATCAGGCAGTGTGCCGCTCCATCAGTAGTTGATTTCATCACCGGTATTGGGTTTATACCGATGCAAGGGAATTTCATAAGTTTCATCAGAATAGACGTAAGGTCTAAACCGGACAGGTTTCATCGTTGATCGGGCAGTGTGCCAATCGATCAATAGCAGGTTTCATCATCGGTATTGGGTTCATACCAATGCAAGGATCTCATAGGTTTCATCGGGATAGACGTAAGTTCTAAACCGGACGGGTTTCATCATTGATCAGGCAATATGCCAATCGATCAATAGCAGGTTTCATCACGGTGGGACATATGATAGGCTTCATCAGAATAGATGTAAGATCTAAACTGGATTGGTTTTAAACTGGATAGGTTTTATCAGAACAGACGGAAGGTCTATTCCGAGATGGGCTTTAGCATTGATCGAGACGATATGCCTTATGATCAACGGGGTTTCATCATCGGTGGGACATATGATAGGTTTCATCAGAATAGATGTAAGATCTAAACTGGATAGGTTTTAAACTGGATAGGTTTTATCAGAACAGACGGAAGGTCTATTCCTAGATGGGCTTTAGCATTGATCGAGACGATATGCCTTATGATCAACGGGGTTTCATCATCGGTGGGACATATGATAGGTTTCATCAGAATAGATGTAAGATCTAAACTGGATAGGTTTTAAACTGGATAGGTTTTATCAGAACAGATGGAAGGTCTATTCCAAGATGGGCTTTAGCATTGATCGAGACGATATGCCTTATGATCAACGGGGTTTCATCATCGGTGGGACATGCGGTGGATGTGCTGCCGAAGAAGATTCATGAAATGAACTTTTTATATTACCACATTACTGACCCAAGCGCACTTTCGGGTTTTCGCCGAAGCCAGCCCCCTCTTGCTTTTGCCCACGCGCCCTTTCGGGTTTTCACGTGGCGGGGTACCCAATTTTGCCTGTAGCGCCCTTTCGGGTTTTCGCCACAGCCGGGTTGTTTGCCATTTTTTGCACTCGTCCAAGATGTTTTGGACAAGTCCGGCGGGGCACCTCTATTTTAAGCCCCATCCCTTATCCCTTTTTTTATTTTTTATTTTTTTTTATTCTCACGTTGTTCTCTGAGCGTGTGCCATTCATTGATGTGGGGTGAACATCAACGCAAAGGAGAGTAGGGCTTCATCACGCAATTCGGACGAAAGGTCTGAACTGATGTTGGTGGATGGCGGCTTGGGCATGAAGCTGTTGGCCAGGAATGTGGATCTCATCGTTGGTGTAGGGATAAACATCAATGCAAAGGAGGGTGGTTTCATCGTCTACTCGGACGGAGGGTCTGAGTGACGTTGCTGTGTAGCAGCTCAGGCATGGGGCCATTCACTGAAAAATGTGTATAAGTTTTATCGTTGATGCGGGGTAAACACCAATGCAAAGGAGAACATGGTTTCATCATCGACTCCGGACGGAAGGTCTGGATCGATGTTGTCATGTAGCAGCTCAGGCATGGGGTCATTCACTAAAAAATGTGTATACGTTTTATCGTTGATACGGGGTAAACACAAACGCAAAGGAGAATAGGGTTTCGTCATCGACTCCGGACGGAAGGTCTGGATCGATGTTGGTGTGTAGCAAAGGGGTGACCCTCCTGATTGTCATCAGTCTTGATTTATCTTTTCATTCGCCACTCCCCCAATAGGCAGTGGTGCGGCATGATAGAGTTTCAGATGTTTCCCATTGAGTGGCGAGAATTGAATTTTCCCTCGATGGTTGACAACCATGTAGGCTCCGCCCTCGTAGACCCTCTGGACTACGTATGGACCCAGCCAGTTAGCAGCAAGTTTACCTTTTGGATTGGAAGCCATGACTGCTATTTTCTTGACCATGACCAGGTCTCCTTTCTTGAATTCTCGCCCTTTGACGAGTTTATTGAAGGCATTTGCCATGCGGGCTTGGTACATCTGGATATTCTTCTGGGCTTGCAGACGCCAGTTCTTCAAGTCTTCTTTCAGCATTGGCTTGTTCGCCATGAACTAGGCCATGCTGGACTGCAATTCTGAGTGACGGTACTTCCAGCTCTATAGGGACTACTACCTCGGAGCCGTACACCAGTGAATAGGGCGAGCAACCTGTGGGGGTTTTATAGACGGTGCGATATGCCCACAATGCTTCATACATCTTTTCACCCCAGTCCTTCTTATTAGAGCTGACGACCTTGGCTAACAGGGTGCACAGTGTCTTACTGAAGGCTTCGGCCAATCCATTTGCTTGTGGATTATAAGGAGTGGAGGTTCTCCATTCAATTTTGTACTTCTCGGCAAGCCGATATATTTTCTGGTTCTTGAAGTGACTTCCATTATCAGATATTATTCGGCTGGGGACCCCGAACCGGAAGATGATATTGTGCTTGATGAATCTGGCAACCAACTCACCAGTCACTTCTCTGAGTGCTACTGCCTCTACCCACCTAGAGAAGTAGTCTGTTATAGCCAGGATGTACTTGTGTCTAGCTGAAGAAGTCGGTAGTGGCCCGACTACATCAGTTCCCCACTGAGCGAAAGGCCAGCTGGGAATTGTTGGGTGTAGAGCTACAGGAGGCCTCCTGGGTACAACGGCATGCTCCTGGCATTTCTGGCATGACTTTGCAAACTGGCAACAGTCTTCAAACATAGTGGGCCAATAATAACCCAGCTTCTTGATTTCAATCTTCATCTTAGGCCCAGTCTGGTGCGCCCCTGCTGTCCCAGCATGTATCCCTTTCATTGCTTGCCAAGCTTCTTCAGTAGACAGGTAGCGAAGCAAAATCTTCTTGCGGGCGTCTGCCATAATTCGGAACAAAGTTCCACTTCTGCATTCATAGGAATCCTTAACCCTTAGGAGTTTCATTCTCTCTTCTTTGTCCTTGGGTAGCTGTTGGTGTATGAACCACTACAGTAGATGCTGTCTCCAATCAGACGCATGTACGTTGTCAACGGCATTAATCTCATGCTCTTCAGGACACGCTTCCAGCATGCTGGGGACTTGCCGCCTGTTCATGACAATGACGTTGAGTGTCTCATCTGGCGGGACCGATAGTGAGCTGGCCAGCTTTTCCAGTCCGTCAGCCTGAGCATTATGTCCCCGGCCCACATGATTGAGCTCAATGTGATAGAAATTCGCCATGAGGCGCATAGCCTTTTGGTAATAGGGGTTCAATTCTGGCTTTCGCACTTCGAATTCCCCTTGTATTTATTTTATTACTAACATGGAGTCACCGAATACCTGAAGCATCCGAATGCCCATACTGAGGGTGATCTGAAGACCAATTATCAGAGCTTCATATTCAGCTTCATTATTGGTGCAGGGCTTGTTTACGGAACAGGAGGTGTGTAATACTTCTCCCTCTAGCGATTTCAGCACGATACCGGCCCCTGCACGGATTCTGGTTTTCCCATTGGAATCAGTTTCCATCCTTGATGCTCCATCGAAATATAACTACCACATGACTGACTGGGTTAGGCATGCTTCGAGCACTTCATCATCAGGGAGCTCGATCTCCAGCATAGCATTTTCTGGCACAGGGTGCTCTGCAAAGAAATCAGCCACAGCCTGACCCTTTATAGCCCTCTGAGGTATATAAGTGATGTCAAACTCCATCAGAATCACAGCCCATTTGCCTAGTCGACCTTTGAGTGCCGGCTGAGTCAATATATATTTGAGCGGATCTGCTGCCGATATCAATCTGATCTCATGTGACAGCATATAGTGTCGGAGCTTCTTAACAGCAAAAACCAGTGCCAAGCAGGTCTTCTCTATGTAAGTATAGCTTTCTTCAGTTCTGATCAACCTTCTGCTAAGGTAATATAAGGCTTGCTCCTTTCCCTCTTTATTTATTTGTGCTAACATTGGCCCCATCGAACAATGTGTGGCTGCTATATAGAGGATTAAGGGGCTGCCCTTGACTGGTGCCCCCAATACCGGAGGGGTCTTGAGATATTCCTTCAACTTTTCGAAAGCCTCTTGGCATCCGTCGTCCCACAGGAACGGCACATCTTTCATCATGAGCTTATGAAAGGGGTGGCACCGACCCGACAAATTTGATATAAATCGTCGGATGTAGGCCAGACGCCCTTGCAGAGACCTTAGCTCAGACAGATTCTTCGGTGGAGGGAGTTCTTGAATAACCTTGATCTTGGATGGATCAATCTCAATACCCCTGTGCCGGACAATAAATCCAAAGAATTTTTCGCTGGTCACGCCAAAGGCGCACTTCATAGGGTTCATCTTCAGCTCGAATTTCCGCAGCCTTTGGAATACTACCCTCAGGTCCTGCAGATGATCTTCTTTCTTTCTAGTTTTCACCACCAGGTCATCAACATAGCACTCCACTTTTTTGAAGAGCAAATCATCAAAGATCTTTGTCATAGCTCTTTGGTAAGTAGCGTCGGCATTCTTAAGGCCGAACGGCATTCTTTTGTAGTGGAATATTCCTTTTGGAGTACGAAATGCAGTGTGTACCCTATCTTTTTCATCAATCCAAATTTGGTTGTATCCGGATGAACCGTCCATAAATGATAGGGCTCATGACCGATGGTTGCATCAATCATTACTTCCGTAATTGGCACTGGGAAATCATCCTTCGGGCAAGCCTTATTAAGGTCTCGGAAGTCAACACATATTCTGATCTGCCCATTTTTCTTCTTTACGGGCACTATATTCGCTAGCCATGTGGTGTACTGATTTTCTTCGACGAAGCCAACATCGATAAGCTTGTCGACCTCTTTATTGATTTGGTTGATCAGCTCAGGTCGCATCCTCCTGGGTGGCTATTTTATGGGGTTAGCTTCTGGATTGATCGCCAGCAGGTGTTGTGCTACATCGGGGTTTAATCCTGGCATTTCATCATACGTCCAAGCGAAGCAGTCTTTGAACTCCCTCAGAAATTATATGTAATGTTCTCGGACCTTCGGCTCTAGCAGAACACTAAGAAAGGTTGGCCTTGGTTCCTCTCTTGTCCCCAAGTTTACTTCTACGAGCTCATCAACAGTGGCCTGGCCACCATCTTCAACTTCGGGCAGAGCCTCCTGCAAGTCGATAAAACCTCCCGGGATGTAGTCTTCTTCAGTCTCAGAGTTCTCTAATTCTTCATGCTGGACCCCGGCCGATGATGACTCATCATACAGGGCAGAAACCATTCGACTTTGTTCAACTTGCCCGTGGGATATGATTGGCTCCGTGTACGGCTTAAAGATCAAATCTTCCATTTCCGGAGGCTTTGCTGGTGTGAACTCCTCTGGGGAATCTATACTTTGCAGAGCTCAAACTTCTTCCAGAATACGTTCAAACTCTAAGCATTCTCTTGTATCATCAGAAACTCAGTCTTCATCCGGGGTTCCTGTGTCAAACTTTGCTTCGGTCTGGAACAGATCTTCTTTGCAAGACAGCTCCTCCCAGCATCGACACACATTTGCTTCATCGGACTTTTCTGCCCCTGGCTGGCTATTGGAAGGCCCATCATCCATTATAGACTGGTATATAATCTCTTCATCTTCTGAGGGGTAATCGTCATAACCCATCCCAGGAGGATCTTCATGTGAGAAGAAGGCGGAGATGACATCTACCTCGGCCTCATAGTATTCTTGTAGAGTGTAGCCCAATCCCGGGTGCTGGGTGATCTTCATATTAGTTCCTTGTTGTTCTGGGGCGGATCCCAAAGCCCCTGGAATGCTTTCTTCTGGGCGATGGGCTGCAGCGAAGGCATCTGCATTTTGGAGAACATCTGCGAGACCCTCTGTGTGGTGTAGTCCAAGCCTGTGATTGGCACCATTCGGCCTGTGGATTCTTCAGGGATCATGCAGTCCTGATCGTCCTCCTCAACGGGCTCCCCGGTGTAGAATATGATAGGAGGCTCGCAGAAGCGAGGGACCTCCATAATCTTGAGTGGCAGCACTGTCTGGCATTCCAAACTGGCGACGAGCTTGACTAACCCCTCCGGAACCCCGATTTGTGTGTATTTTTCTTTCATTTCTTCATCAGTATCATCGAGATGAATGCTCGGAGGCGCAATCCGTGTGAAATCCCCAACATGGGAGATATGGGATACCTCATGCTCCTTAATACAGCCCTGTGATGGTGGCGGAGGCCAATCCTCTATCTTTGCTGCCGACTCCTTCCGGCTAGGCACAGCTTCTTTCCTCTTGTCTTTTTGTAGAATGTCCGTATAATAGGACGCATCGAGCATGTGACACTCAAAGACTTCAAAGGGGTGCAGATCTGCGAATACCCTTTCTTCCTTACCATCATGACAGTATTTAATGCACTGATGCAACGTGGACGGCACTATCTGGTATTCATGTAGCCACGGTCGCCCCAGCAAAGCCTTGTATGTGGTGTTAGACTCGATCACATAGAATCGCACCACAGTAGTGAGGTCCCCCAGTGTGAGGTTGAAATCTGCTACCCCCAAAGGTGTCTTACACTTCTGGTTAAAGCCCGCGATCTTCATGTCTCTGACCTTGGTGAGGTGCACATCGAAGTAGTACTTTTGATAGATGCGGTACGGCAGAATGTTTACAGCAGCCCCTGGATCTATCAATATACGGCTTAATGGCTGGCAGTTGAGATGTCCTCTCATGTATAGCGGCCTGTTGTGGCTGGGATTCGGAATCAACATGTCATCTTCAGTGAAAGTGACTGTTGGCCCAGAATTGACTTATGTCAGTAGTGCTTCATACTGTGCTGGCGACTGTAGAGCATCAATAATTGCTTGGCGGGCATCCTCGCTCAGGGAAAGAATTTCCCATATAGAGAATTTGGTGGGGAGCTTCTTCAGCATTTTCATAATTCGGTTGCCTACCCGGACGTTGGAGAGCCGCATCTCTTCTACCCAGCGGGGCTTTGGAGGCTCACGAGGTGCTTGCGGCATTGCCTGCCCACTCCTTGTCTCAGTTTCTTGGTTGGTTTCTTGAGGGGCTTCTTCTGTAAAGACGGCCTTTAGTGTCGCTGGGGGATCTTTTTCTTCTCCCTCACCCTGCTTAGGCTTCAGAGCCGTTGATTGCTGGCGCTTGTTATTTCTGGCTGGTGCAGTTTGTACTGGCTTTTCGCCCTCTAAACTGGATAAGAATTCAAGGAATGACGGAGCTCCATCCCCTTTTCTCTCTTCTTGGTATAAACTAGTAGGAGGAGGAATCTGGACACCTCGTATTTCTGGCTCTGGTATCTGATAAGGCTGCTCTCCCCTGAAAATGATATTGTGATTAGCTGGTGGGGGACGTCCCCATCTTCTCCCAGAACGGGTAGCATGCGTTGAGGTTGAAGCTTCAGCATGGTTGGCTTCCAGTGGTGTGGCTGATGCTTCTGCATCATCATCTTCCCCAGGCAAGGTGAACAGCACCGAGAGGGTATTGCAGTGTACTGTCATGACTTTCTTCTCTCTTCTGCTCTTTAGCTGCCTTTTCTTCTTCTGGTGCTTTGGCTTTGCCGGCTCTTGCCCCCAGAAAGGTTCAGTCTCGTCTTTTTTCTATTTTTCCTCTGGTTTTTCTTCAATGGTCAATTCTTCCAGCTGCTCCCAGAGTATACAATCTTTTACCAGCAGGGGCTTCGGCTCAGTCTGCTCATATTCGTCGAGCCCATTGATGTACTGTTGGAGACGTTTTGCCTCAGGACTTATTTCTTTATGTGTGGGAAGCGGAGTCTACCTCCTCCGATTGTAGGTGGGGATTCGGATGACCGGCTTTGTCTCAGTTACATGCCAAATCGGCTTTACTGGGGGCGGACCCGGCTTCAGAGCAGTATTCCAAATAGATGGCCCAGTTATTCCGGCAACATGTGTCCTCTTTCTAGCTTTCACCGGCTTTGACTGCCACCCCTCTTGATCCCTTAATGAGGTAAGGAAGCATGCCTCATAAGTGTGCCTAGTACATTCTTCAACAGCCTCTTCGGGTAACTGCTGGTATACAGAAATCATATATGCAGCCATCCTTAGCGCTGGAGGTTCACGGGGGCGTGGAGGGTTCACCTAGTAATCTCCCAACTGTAGTTCACCCCTTTTGAACATGCTCTCCATAACATCTTTGAAGACATAGCAGTCTTCTATAGCATGCCCCAGTGCTCGGTGATATGGACAGAACAACGGGTCATCTTTCTTTGCTGCATCAGCGGGTCTCTTCGGTTCGGGCAATGTTACTTTGTTGAACTTGTAAGCCCAATTGAACAGTGCACCCGTCTTCTCTTTGGGGAATGAGTATGCCTTTCTCATCTTGTTCCTTAGGGATACCTTTTCTTTCATTTCCGCTGGGCCTGCCGGCGGAGGAGCATCAGTTGCCTTATTTTTTTCTTTCTATTGTTCAAAGGTTCCGAAATCAACAGTGTTGGCTTCTGAATGTGATGGTCGTCGGTCAGCAGCTTTCCCTTTTTGCATAGCAGGGGCATTAGCGGTCGGACGCTTAGATAGGAACGTCTCGACCTCTGCCACTATGTTATTTAACCGGTCAAATGTTCTGACATCTGCCCCGATCATCTTTTCCAGCACCTCCCTTCTAAGATTCTGTTTGCATATTTGTACTGCATCTTCTTGATGGGGAGGTCGTCTGCATCTCATAGCTAGATTCCTCCATCTTTTTATATAATCCAGGGCGGTCTCATCTTATTTCTGTCTGGATGCATACAGTTCGGCTATTGTGATTTCTCTTTCTGTGACATGAAACCTGTCTCGGAATTTCCGCTACATATCGGGCCAGTCAGCTACCGACCCAGCTGGCAAGCTGGAGTACCATTCAAAGGCTAACCATGTAAGGGACGAGCCAAAGAATTTCAGCAAATATGCTTCATCAGCCGCCAAGTCGCCCATAACTATAGTGTAATAGGCTATATGCTCCCTGGGAGAGCCTTGGCCGTTGAACTTTTCAAACTTCGGTGGCTTGCTGACGCCTGGCGGTAGTCTCTTGGCAGCATAATGTGCAGGGTACGGTACCTTGTAGACGTCATAGGTACCAGAATCGTCCCCGACTTTCTCGGACAGCTTCATCTCGACAATCTTTTCTATCATCAGTTTGATTGCCACAGCTGGATACACTGGTTCCGGAAAGAAATATGCCTGCTGATGGCTGAAAGGGGTCGTCATGACCGTCATATGTAGTGTCGGCTGAGATGCTGGCACAGCAGACTGCGTTTGAGATGCAGAGGGCTGGGCTGCCACCTGTTGTGGAAGAGGCTGATTTGGCGCCCTGCCTTCGCTGTTCAGATGAGGAACGGCTGGGACGGCCACCTCGGTTGAGCTGGAAGTCTGCCTTGCTAGCTCGGCCTGCTTAGAAATAGGTGTCTGTTCATTTCTCTCATTCAACTGTCTCCTGAGAGACTTGATTTCCTGCTGATATCTCATGAACATCATCTGGATCATGGGATCTATGGCTGTTGGAATTTGCATCTCTCCTAAAGTCCCTTCAGCGGGGTCTAAGAGAGGATTATCTTCTTCTTCAGCAGTCAGCACATTTACTGTCATCGTGGTGATTGTTCGGGCTTCATTGACGGTCGAGAGGTTGCCTTGATTAGCAGCCACTATCTTGTCTTTCGCTGCTTTGCTTCTTCTTGTGATTGCACCCGGTCTGTGCGCCAGTCTGATCAATTCTTCTGGTTGACTTGGTAACATACCATATCTTCCGGCGACGCCGGCCATATTGCAAGCAAGAATCTACATTTTTCCTCTCTGCCTGCGAACTCTTCTCTTGACTTGTCCAGGATATGTCAGACGGTCAAATACAGACATTCTCTTTTCTTTTCCCTCTTCCTGGTAGATATCTTTCTTATATCTGGCCCCGCGGCCATCTTCATAGTCATTGGAGTCTGAGGACGAAACCTCCAGCATCACTTCTTCCGGGACTTCTTCCTCTTCCCCCATAGTGCCCAAGGCACGAGATAGTCTTCATTGCCCCAGGGAGGAGTTCCCTAGGCAATGAAAGTAATCTTGAACCACCCGGTTCATCTCTTCCTGACTGTGCCCTTGTAGCTCTGGACGGGGCAACAGTCTCTCTTGAGTCTTTGGCTAATAGGCCAGCCTCGAGACTTGAGCAGCCAAGTACTCTGACTTGGGGTACCTGAACACATCGGCCTGTCTAGCGCAGGCCCTGAGTCTCTGCGGAGCAGCAACAGAAGCAACTTCCTTCATTCTTCTTTTATCCTAGACAGGCCCTGAGTCTCTGCGGAGCAGCAACAGAAGCAACTTCCTTCATTCTTCTTTTATCTTCCTTTTGAAAATCTCCGCCCCTCCTCCCGGGGTGAGTGACAGCAATATCTTTCTCTTTCTTCTCCCATCTCCTGCCCCCGGCCCTGGGGCGGACAGCAGCAACATGCTTTTCTTCCCTTTCATATCTCCTGCCCCCAGCTCTAGGGCGGGTGACAGCAACATCCTCTTCTTGAGCTGGTGCCCAGCTCTGAATCTTCTTCGGCATCCAGACTTGTTTAAACTTAGCCGGCCTAGGCGCCAGCGGCTGCTTTCCCTTGTTTTCCCAGTCGGCCTTCCTGGTGGCCAACGGCTGGAATCTGTTGTTGGTACGGACTGATGGAATGACCCTGTCAGGCCATGCATCTATGGGGCGACCGTTGAGGTTCACCCTCATGTTTCCCACCATCATAGTTTTTCCTGAGGCCGAGAGACGACCTCCAGCTGCAGCAAACCGGTCCCTCCGGTTGTTCTCCTTCTCTTACCAGCAGTGGCAGAGACAGCAGTCTTCATCCCCAGGTGATGGACAAAGCAAGAAACGACAGCAGGAGCAGCCGCCGTCTTCTTCTCCTCAGCTCTTGGTGCCACCGTGGCCTCTACCGCGGCAATGTTTCTAGCTTCGTTGTCGACTTGTAGCAGGTCGACAAACACTAGGCCCAAGTAGTTGGGCAGACCCACCGCCGGAGGCATGGATCTGAACTCCATTGGTACCGCCAGGTACCCTCCATGGATGTGGCCATCGACCACCTGTTGGCCAAAGTGAACAGTAACCAGTCCAGTCTCCATTTGTAGTTTCTGCGAGTAAGATTAACACACAGTTAGAATTTTGAGAGAGGCCATCGGGCCTCCTGCTTTGGCGTAGAGATGAAGGGAGACTAGGTCCCACCGGGCGTGCCAGCTTGTGGGGACGGATTTTTTTATTCTTTTTATTTTTTTGATATTATTATTTATTTAAATTTATCTATTTGGTTTGTTAGAATATTAGGCGTGCCAGTCACCGGAGTGACAGTTTTATTGTGCGCTCGATCTGACTCAGTCAGTCGATTGTGAGTGATCGTGTCTGGACCAAAAGTCCGCCATACCGTAAAGGCTGTGGCGTTAATTACGTCCTCCCTAAGAAGGACAACCCTTGATTAAACGCCAAAGACAGGAGGTGTAATGCCCCGGATTTTTCGGATATTTTTCGGATATTTTAAGTGGGTCTCGGAGTGTATTTTGTGCTTTACACGTGTTTTTCTCTGATGTGTCTTCGGAACTCTGTGCAGGGCAAACCGTGGCATTCTTCGACTCCGGGACAGTACCACTGCATTATGTTCCTTCCGAGGATGGCGAAGGTAATTTTTCATAATTTTCTGAATTTATCAAATTTTCGGGTTTTCTATATATACTAACCCTTTTCTCTCTCCCCCTCTCATTCTCTCTTTCTCACTCTCTCTCATCTCTTTCTCTCCCCCTCTCCCCGGGCGGCCGACGGTGGCGGAGGAGGGCGAGGCGGCGATGGCCGGAGGCGAGGAAAGGGGAACGGGTCGAGGATCGAGGGTCGGTGGCACGTGGAAGCTCGGCCGCGGGTTCGTGGAGCGGCGAGGGTTTCACGGCGTTTTCTTCGTGGATCAGTGAGCTCGGGACACGAAATCTTCGGTGGAGGTAGGGAGATGGACCCCCAGCTCATGCACTTCCTTTCCCGTGAGTTTCGTAGGCCGTGGTAAGCTGAGCGGGTGGAATCGGGGTTTTTTGGGCAAAACCCATGTTTAAGGGCTTGTGGGTCAATCTCTCGTTTTACGACGTTTTTGGCCGATCCAGGGGTTTAGATGCATGCCTAGGGGCTTGGGGATGGATTCCCCTTTGTTTCCCCATCACCCGGGGGTGATCGGGGCGTGGATCGGAGTTTTGGGTCGTTTCCCGCCGTAACGTTCTCGGGAGGGTGTGACGGTCATTCCAGTGACCGTTACATGTGTGTAACGCGCCTGGGCAGGGGCGTTACATTCCCTTTGCTTTGGCTTTGGCTTTGGCGTTCGTGGGTGTGACGGTCCCACGATAGACCGCCACAGCCGTGTGACGCGCCTGGGTGGGTGCGTCACATCCCCTGTTTCCCAGCTGAGGGCTGGGGGTGTAACGGCCCCCGATGGACCGTTACATGCGTGTAACGCGCCCGGGGTGGGCCGTCAGGGGCGTTTCAACCGTTGTCTTCCTGACCGTTGGGGGTCAGCGCGTGTAACGCGCCAGGGCGGGCGCGTTACATCCGTGTAACGCGCTGGGGCGGGCGCGTTGCATTTGTGTAACGCGCTGGGCCAGGCGCGTTACATTCTGCGTCCCCTTGGGCTGTGTAACGGCCTATGTTAGGCCGCCAGGTGGATGTGACGGTCCCGCCTAGACCATTACAGCCCTGTGACGATCTAAGGCTAGACCGTCAGGCGTTGTGTTGCACCGAGGCGAGTTTTTGTGTTCTCCGCCTTGTTCCGCGATGTGTGGATCCCCGGTCGACCCGGTTGGGACCCAGTGGTCGACTTGCGGTCTCGTGAGTGTCCCAAACACCCGTGGGATTCTGTGTCCGTGTTTTGAGGGTGTCGGGAAGACCGTATTACCTCGTTTAGCGTGCCCGTGGGTTTGAGAGTCTGAGTGACTTCTCGTGGGTCGGGTTTTCATGTTACGCTAGACTGAGTCACCATGTATCGGTGTGTGAGCGGTGGGGTTTCCCCCGCATGACCGCGAGTTTTCCTGGAAGATGATTCTCGAGTGGGCCATGTGTTTGGCCTTGGACTGCAAGTCCAGTTATCGGCGTGGCGGCTTGGACGCTACCTTGGGAATCGTGCTTCTGTGCTTTCCACGTGGGCCGTGTGTATGGCCTTGGACTGTGACTCCAGTTGCCCTGCCTGGGGTTGGAAGGCTTCTCCGTTCCCTTCCCGAGGGAATGGTCTCGGCGGCTCGTGAGCTGCCTCGGTATTCATGCTACCGTGATTTTAGACCTAGAGATTGGACGAGATTGACGGCATTGTGCTGTCACGTGCAACGGTCTTGACCCCGAGTCTTGTGACTCAAGGACCGTTGGGTGTAGTGCGTCTAGAGGACTGTCCAGAGTCCAGTGACTTAGCGTCACTTGGGTTTTCTCGACTCTCGCGCAGGGTGTGTGCGCGGCCATGGACTGTGAGTCCCGTTTCTTCTCCGACTGTGGTCACCGTGCGACGATGCTAGTACGTGGGATGGTCCCCGTACTTTGTCGGGTTTGGACGTTATTTTCCTTCGACTTGAGAGTCTACGCCTTCAGTGACCCTCCACTAGTCGTAGCCTACCAGTACGCGTGTGCTAGTCGCACCAGGGAGTGGTGTACGGGCTTACCCTTAGAGGCGGTTTGTGGACTGGTTGCCGTCGGGCCCCACGTCTTGCAGCCAGAGTCTGGCTGAGGGGGAAACCGGTCAGAGGGCCAGACCAGGGACGCGCGGTCTGTGTGTGCACACGTGGTTGGGGGCGGTTGGACCCACGTCGACGGGCGTGACCCCAGCTAGTCACTTGTTTGTGGTTACTTGTACGGTGTTCATGCCTTTGGTAGGAGCTATCACGTCAGGCAGTTCACCTGCGGTGCGGTGTAAGACGTCAGGGGACGCTACCGGCTGTGCTTCTAGTGGGCGGTACTCCTGTCGAGTTGAGAGTGACAGACTGTCAGTTTCCGTGACTTCGACCTTCGGGTTTTCGGTCGTGTTGACCGTTAAGTTCGGTTGTTTTGCCGTGACACTTGTGTTGGTTTTCGCGCCGTGGGACTAGTGCTAGTGGCTCTACCGAGGTTGCGTCTTGTTGTGCGGTACCCGCGATCGGATGGTCGGGGTTGCACCTTGGACAGCGTGTCCAGGTCGACTGTGTCCGGGGGACAGGTCTCTACGGCATGGTTGACGTGTGTTTTTACTTCGGTAAGCGGTTCTAGTGTAGTCCGGTAGCCTCGACCGCGAGGTCAGGGTGTGTTTCTGATACAGTAGGAGTAGTTGTAGTGCCTTTCGACCGGCCACCGGCTTTACTGTTCCTGCTGTTGCGGTTGCTCTTGTAGCCTCCCTTTCCGCTACCGCCGTTGTTTCCGGTTGGGGTTCCGCGGGACCCCTGCTGAGTCTCTGTCTTGGAGACTCATTCCCTGCTTTTCAGGTGTGGCGGCTCTTCCTCGAGGTTCGAGGGCGCGGAGCGGAGGTTCTCAGTTGCCAGCTTGCCGGGCCGAGTGTTCACTTGGCATGTGGTACGTTTTACTGTTTTAGACTGGACTTTCTGTTGGACTGGACTCTGTTGTAGCTGTAGTTGTTCTTTCTTTCAACTTGTTGTTGTTGGTTGTCCTGCTTTATTTCCTATTTCTTTGTGCCTACACACTCCTTTTAGCCCTTCCGAGCCCTCCCGGCTCGTGGGCGGCGGTGCGAGTCTCGGGTTATCGGGCCTTCCCGGTAATCAGATTCTGGGGTCGTTACAGTTGGTATCAGAGCGGTGGTTGTGGGCGTACATAGGAATTCGAGATATTGCAGTGATCAGAGTCCATAAGGTCCAGTACAGTCGGCAGCTGGCTTAGGGTTTTGTGTTCGCTTTCCGCCTAGTTTCTCGCTTGAGAGCTTGAGTGCGCTGTGTGGTGCTGTGAAGGTGGTTGCTGTCCGCGGCTTTCGTGCCAGCATGGGGTCTAAGGATCGAGGTTGAGAGCCTTCTCCCTCATCGGTGGTGGCCCTGGTTGTGCGACGTTGGGCAGAGGTTGCTGGCAGGCGCGAGCTCGCGGTGCTGCGTTCGAGGAACCTGCAGCGTGGTCAGGTGGCTGGAGAGGATTGTTCGTGGTTGGGTGGCCGTGAGCGTGCTCTGAGGGAGTTGTTATTGGTGTTTGGCCACTCCAGCTTGAGGTTTGTCCAGCTCCTGAGGTGTTCTGATCGAGAGGTGTGCTCGGGTGAGCGGAATACCTTCTCGGTGAGCTACTGTTTTATCGAGCCTGATGTCCTTGTCGTGCTCTGTGGCGTCAGAAATGACGTGTCGGTCCCGATGATTTTATGGATTTCGAGGCAAGATTGGGCTGTGGTGTCCCAGTAAGTCTTGCTCCCGCGCTCTTGTGTGCGATTGAGTTGTGTTCGCCTTGGTTTTAGTTTGGGTTGTGAAGGCTCCGCGGTGAGTTTCGGGACTCGAGGGTGAGCATCGGCGGTTGTCGGTTATGGCTCGTGTTGCGGCTCTTGGCGTGGTGTGTTGCAGTTCGAGGAATTGCAGCAGTGGTGCATCGAGAGATGCTGTGATTGTGGTCCTACGTGACACTCGCCGAGTGTGTCGGAGGCGCTGACCTAATGGAAGTGATGGTTTTCCTTGGTGCTGGATGGTGCTGTTTCCAGCATGCGCGAGGTTCGAGGTCAGGTCGAGCGTGGAGTCCTTCCGTTGGTCGGAAGTGCGTTTGGTCTCCCCTTTGGTTGGAGAGATTGTGTTGGGTTAAGGTTCGTCGTCTTGCATTGCGTGTTCGGATTGGTTGGCCTTGTATGCCATGAAGTCCGTGCGAGACGTGCTCCTTGTCTTGGCAAGGCGGTTGCCTGTGAGAAGTCGTGCCCATTCCCTTGTCGTGTGAGGGTGCTGGTGCTATTCTGGAAGGACGAGTGCTGGGTGGGCGGTGTTCGCTTTCTCGGCTGTGCGCGCAGATCAGAGTGCGCAGCGGAAGCGTGGTGGGCTTGTGACCTATTGGTTCAGGATCGTAGCGTTGGTTGCTACGGGCGAATTCCTGAGTTTGCATTGAGCATTGGAGGATTGGTTCCTCGGTGTGAAACGTGTTGTTGCCGTGCCGTTGCTCGAGGTATTATGGTTCTTGGCACTGGCAGGATGGAGTGTTGGGGAATGTGCTGGCTAGTGCGCCGCATGAGTACCCTATTCCTGTGATGGAAGCCGTGTCAGGCGTCGGTATTGGACCTGGATGGGGTTGTTGAGGATGTCGCCTGACGATGGTCAAGGACGTGTTGGTCAGAGTCGGTGGCTTGGTGTCCGACTTGTGTTCCCAGTCATGTCCTCGGTTGAGATCGTGTTTTGAGGAAGTGGTCTCTGGCAGACGATGGGTCCCGGTTGGCGACTGTGAGTGGTTGGTGAGCCTAACCATGTGACCGACCACAGCAGCACTTGTTGGTTCTACGGTCTTGTCGGATTGTGACGGTGAGATGTATAATCGATCGGGGACCCAGAGTGCTTTGGTCGTGGTGTCGGCAACCAGGTCACCGTGAGCATTGTTCAAGTGGGGTCCCGTGGCTTTGTGGTAAGGGCGGAATCGGGATTGGCAGGTGTCCACTTGGATTGATCGAAGGATTTGATGAGACCAGATGGAAGAGTGACGCATGTGGGCGGAGCCCTTTTTGTGAGGTTGGCGTCGCATGGGTGGTCTTTGATAGGACGTTGGTGTCGTAATGGTTATCCCTGGTTTGGTGACCAACATGGGATTGTTTCCCTGTAAGTCTGAGTCCAGTGAGGTGATGACTGAAGACGCCAGGATCTTATCATTTGATTTTGTCGTGTTCCCCGAGAGGGTCGAGTTGGTGCGATGTTCGAGCTCGGATGCGGAGTCCGAGAGGAGTGTAGCTCGAGATATGGCATTGGTCTGTGTGTGAGTCAGCGGATGGCCTGTTGTGAGTTGGATCGTGCCTGTTGGGCCGGTGGAGGTGTCCCGTTGACGTGTATCTGGCGACCAGTGGATGGTCTTTTCACAGACAGAAGATGCTGGTTGTCGGGGCTCGAGCGTGGCGAGAGCCGTGTGCCAGCTAGACTTTTGGTGGTCATTTCTGTGATGTACCTTCCCGGACGGGATCTGGACTTTGTCGAAGTTTATCTTCTGACAAGAGTTGGCACAGTGTTGTGTCCGGCTTTCGGCTTGCCATGTGTGAGATGTTTCTTGGTGCTGAGCCGATGTTCTGGTTGCGGTCTGCTGAGATGACTGCTTGAGCTGGTGGAGGCTCTGTATTGGTTGTCCCCTTGAGAAGGGTGTGCGACCTGTCAGCTGGTTGTGAAGCTGATGTGCGATTTATCTGCTGACCATTGGATGGATCAGTAGCTGTTTCTCGTGACGAGGGTTGTGTTTCCTCGGTGACCGAGATCGTGGCTGCGGCGCCATGGTGGTTTCTCGCGTTGTCTGAGGTGATGCCGGACTGTGCCCTTTGGTATATGCCTGCTCTGTTGGCCAGTGTGCTCCGCGTGAGGAGCGAGGTGTTGTGTGTGATTGTAAGTCTGGCTGTGTCCCTCAGGATTGGTGTGTTCGTGAGGATCGAGGTTTTTTGTGCTGGGGCTCTGACAGCGTGTCAATTGGTTCAGTGTTCTTCCCCTGGGACTTCATGCTAGGTCTTGAATTTCGAGGACGAAATTCCTTTAAGGGGGGAGGGCTGTAATGCCCCGGATTTTTCGGATATTTTAAGTGGGTCTCGGAGTGTATTTTATGCTTTACACGTGTTTTTCCCTGATGTGCCTTCGGAACTCTGTGCAGGGCAAACCGTGGCGTTCTTCGACTCCGGGATAGTACCACTGCGTTATGTTCCTTCCGAAGATCGCGGAGGTAATTTTTCATAATTTTCTGAATTTATCGAATTTTCGGGTTTTCTATATATACTAACCCTTTTCTCTCTCCCCCTCTCATTCTCTCTTTCTCACTCTCTCTCATCTCTTTCTCTCCCCCTCTCCCCGGGCGGCCGACGGTGGCGGAGGAGGGCGAGGCGGCGATGGCGGGAGGCGAGGAACGGGTCGAGGATCGAGGGTCGGTGGCACGTGGAAGCTCGGCCGCGGGTTCGTGGAGCGGCGACGGTTTCACGACGTTTTCTTCGTGGATCGGTGAGCTCGGGGCGCGAAATCTTCGGTGGAGGTAGGGAGATGGACCCCCAGCTCATGCACTTCCTTTCCCGCGAGTTTCGTAGGCCGTGGTGAGCCGAGCGGGTGGAATCGGGGTTTTTTGGGCAAAACCCATGTTTTAGGGCTTATGGGCCGATCTCTCATTTTACGGCGTTTTTGGCCGATCCAGGGGTTTAGATGCATGCCTAGGGGCTTGGGGATGGATTCTCCTTTGTTTCCCCATCACCCGGGGGTGATCGGGGCGTGGATCGGAGTTTTGGGTCATTTTCCGCAGTAACGTTCTCGGGAGGGTGTGACGGTCATTCCCGTGACCGTTACATGTGTGTAACGCGCCTGGGCAGGGGCGTTACATTCCCTTTGCTTTGGCTTTGGCTTTGGCGTTCGTGGGTGTGACGGTCCCACGATAGACCGCCACAGCCGTCTGACGCGCCTGGGTGGGTGCGTCACATCCCCTGTTACCCAGCTGAGGGCTGGGGGTGTAACGGCCCCCGACGGACCGTTACATGCGTGTAACGCGCCCGGGGTGGGCCGTCAGGGGCGTTTCAACCGTTGTCTTCCTGATCGTTGGGGGTCAGCGCGTGTAACGCGCCAGGGCGGGCGCGTTACATCCGTGTAACGCGCTGGGGCGGGCGCGTTGCATTTGTGTAACGCGCTGGGCCAGGCGCGTTACATTCTGCGTCCCCTTGGGCCGTGTAACGGCCTGCGTTAGGTTGCCAGGTGGATGTGACGGTCCCGCCTAGACCGTTACAGCCCTGTGACGGTCTAGGGCTAGACCGTCAGGCGTTGTGTTGCACCGAGGCGAGTTTTTGTGTTCTCCGCCTTGTTCCGCGATGTGTGGATCCCCGGTCGACCCGGTTGGGACCCAGTGGTCGACTTGCGGTCTCGTGAGTGTCCCAGACACCCGTGAGATTCTGTGTCCGTGTTTTGAGGGTGTCGGGAAGACCGTGTTACCTCGTTTAGCGTGCCCGTGGGTTTGAGAGTCTGAGTGACTTCTCGTGGGTCAGGTTTTCGTGTTACGCTAGACTGAGTCACCGTGTATCGGTGTGTGAGCGGTGGGGGTTTCCCCCGCATGACCGTGAGTTTTCTTGGAAGATGATTCCCGAGCCATGTGTTTGGTCTTGGACTGCAAGTCCAGTTATCGGCGTGGCGGCTTGGGCGCTACCTTGGGAATCGTGCTTCTGTGCTTTCCACGTGGGTCGTGTGTGTGGCCTTGGACTGTGAGTCCAGTTGCCCTGCCTGGGGCTGGAAGGCTTCTCCATTCCCTTCCCGAGAGAATGGTCTCGGCGGGTCGTGAGTTGTCTCGGTATTCGTGCTACCGTGATTTTAGACCTAGAGATTGGACGAGATTGACGGCCTTGTGCTGTCACGTGCAACGGTCTTGACCCCAAGTCTTGTGACTCAAGGACCGTTGGGTGTAGTGCGTCTAGAGGACTGTCCAGAGTCCACTGACTTAGCGTCACTTGGGTTTTCTCGACTCTCGCGCAGGGTGTGTGCGCGGCCGTGGACTGTGAGTCCCGTTTCTTCTCCGACTGTGGTCACCGTGTGACGGTGCTAGTACGTGGGATGGTCCCCGTACTTTGTCGGGTTTGGACGTTGTTTTCCTTCGACTTGAGAGTCTACTCCTTCAGTGACCCTCCACTAGTCGTAGCCTACCAGTACGCGTGTGCTGGTCGCACCAGGGAGTGGTGTACGGGCTTACCCTTAGAGGCAGTTTGTGGACCAGTTGCCGTCGGGCCCCACGTCTTGCAGCCAGAGTCCGGCTGAGGGGAAAACCGGTCAGAGGGCCAGACCAGGGACGCGCGGTCTGTGTGTGCACACGTGGTTGGGGGCGGTTGGACCCACGTCGACGGGCGTGACCCCAGCTAGTCACTTATTTGTGGTTACTTGTACGGTGTTCGTGCCTTTGGTAGGAGCTACCATGTCAAGCAGTTCACCTGCGGTGCGGTGTAAGACGTCAGGGGACGCTACCGGCTGTGCTTCTAGTGGGCGGTACTCCTGTCGAGTTGAGAGTGACAGACTGTCAGTTTCCGTGACTTCGACCTTCGGGTTTTCGGTCGTGTTGACCGTTAAGTTCGGTTGTTTTGCCGTGGCGCGTATGTTGGTTTTCGCGCCGTGGGACTAGTGCTAGTGGCTCTACCGAGGTTGCGTCTTGTTGTGCGGTACCCGCGATCGGATGGTCGGGGTTGCACCTTGGACAGCGTGTCCAGGTCGGCTGTGTCCGGGGGACAGGCCTCTACGGCATGGTTATCGTGTGTTTTTACTTCGGTAAGCGGTTCTAGTGTAGTCCGGTAGCCTCGACCGCGAGGTCAGGGTGTGTTTCTGATACAGTAGGAGTAGTTGTAGTGCCGTGTTTCGACCGGCCACCGGCTTTACTGTTCCTGCTGTTGCGGTTGCTCTTGTTGCCTCCCTTTCCGCTACCGCCGTTGTTTCCGGTTGGAGTTCCGCGGGACCCCTGCTGAGTCTCTGTCTTGGAGACTCATTCCCTACTTTTCAGGTGTGGCGGCTCTTCCTCGAGGTTCGAGGGCGCGGAGCGGAGGTTCTCAGTTGCCAGCTTGCCGGGCCGAGTGTTCACTTGGCATGTGGTACGTTTTACTGCTTTAGACTGGACTTTCTGTTGGACTGGACTCTGTTGTAGCTATAGTTGTTCTTTCTTTCAACTTGTTGTTGTTGGTTGTCCTGCTTTATTTCCTATTTCTTTGTGCCTCCACACTCCTTTTAGCCCTTCCAAGCCCTCCCGGCTCGTGGGCGGCGGTGCGAGTCTCGGGTTATCGGGCCTTCCCTGTAATCGGATTCTCGGGTCATTACAGGAGGCCTCGGAAGGCGATAAAGAACACTAATGTACATGATAGAGATTGCATGCTATATATATATAAAGAAAAGAACGAGTCAGTGGTAAACTTGTTAAATTTAATGAATTAGATCAGGTAGCATATCCCCCACTATCTTGGACTATGCCGAGTGGGGATAGGAAACCGCCCACGCAGTGGCGGGACGGAATCCGGATAATCATTAGGGCCTTTTTCCTCCGATATCTCTAATCGGCAGGGTGCTTCAAACATTTATTTCCCCCTAAGAGAGGAATCCAAATGGAGCGTGTATCGGTGACACTTCCTTGGCTCATGGGGGTTAATGTCGTTAAACCGGATTTCGACAGCATCTCCCCTTAACTCGGATCATGCCCGGGGAGAGATAGGCAATCATCCACAGAGTGCCGGGATGAAAGCCGAAAGAAAGGAGCGCTAGGCCCCCCGAATCGTGTACATGCCCATAGCAGCGTTTTATATTCCCTCGGAAACCACTGGAGCTTATGCAGCGGCAGAGCTCCTTGAGTTTACAGGGTTGTGGATGAATCCGGCTCTGGATGAAGTAATATAGGGGAAGGCCATTCCCCATTAATTTGTCTCCTGAGTCGTGCATGATAACCTCTGAGTATCCCCTAGACATGCACAATGGAATGGTCGAAAAATAGAATGAGGGGGTAAAACGGAGGTTCTTGGCGCAGCTTATCAAATAGGCAAAGGTTCTCGACGCAAGGGGTTCCCGGCGCGCGAACCACCGCGCCGGGAGCTATTCATGGCGCCGGGATGGGTCCGCGCCGGGAAGGTAGGAGCGTGGCAAAAGGGGGGGTTCTTGGCGCATTGGATCATAGAAGTAGGTTCTCGGCCTGGCTTTTCGGTGCCCAAAGTATCGTGCCGGGAGCTATTCACCGCGCCGAGGGGGTTCCACGCCGGGAAGGTAGGAGCGCCGGGAAGTTTCCAGGGTTTTAGGGGTTTCTACGGAGCTCTATTCTGAGGTTTCTTGAGGTTTAGGCTTCGATTGAGGTAGAGTTGGGATGCAAATGGAGATTGAATCGAGGCCTGTGATGGGGCAATGCCAGGGGATCAAAGAGGAGCAGAGTTTTCTGACGGATCGAGGTCATCATCCACTTTGGAGATATGTTCTATTATGTCGCCCGTCGTCTAGGAGATCAAGAGATGGTTGTCTCTGATTCCTGTGATGACTTAGTGGCTTGGGGAAATCAAAAGAAAACAGAGGAGCCTCACAGCGCCAATGCCGCTAGCGTCGTCGAGGGGGGGAAGGAGGACAAAGCCCAAAGATCCACAGTGAGGATTGGGACTCTTCTGCCTCCGCCCCTTTTGAAATAGGCATGTACATAAACGTAAGAAATCGACGGAGTTCTGAGTGTCTGAACAACTAACACATGCAGAGGACAACATATATTCCGAGGAAGCATAGAGAGAAAGATCTAACCATCGCCATTTCGGCGGGACAATCGCGAAATCGCGTTTCACTATTTCATTGTTTACATCGTTCACAAAGATAGAACGGAAGGAAAGAAAGAAGAAAGACAGACGAGTACATTGTCTCCTCGACAATAGGGAGATTTCTTCACTTCGAAAACAGAAAACGTAATCAAAGCTATACATCAGAGAAAGGGAAAAGCGAGAGAAAAATATAACGAAGGGGGAGGGCGGAGCATTGACTCCTCTCCCTCCCCTTACAACACACCTTCTCCTTCCTTCGACCTTGGCAGCAGCTTCTCTTCTCTCCTCTCTTTTGTTATCTGGCTATCTGAATATCTCTCTTAGCTTCTCTTCGATGGCTCTCTCTATATCTGATCCCCTCTTCCTATTGCCGTTCTTCTTTTCTGTCTATCTCTGATCTCTCTTCTCTTATTGATGTCGAGGAAATGGGGTTTTTATAGGCACAGCACCCCCCTCTCGGTCTGCTCCACTTCAGCGCGTCTTTCGTACCTCCCCGGCGCGCCTTAGTTCGGATGGGGAGCTTCTCGGCGCCACCATGATGGGATTTGGGCTTTGGTGAGGAGCTCCCGGCGCCACACTCATGGGCCCATTTAGGGCTTTTAATGTTTTAATTCTTCTTATCAGCAGGCATAAGCTGTCAAAGCTATCCAGCCCCAAAAAGTCTTTTCATTTGCTAACCCTTCTGAGCCTGTCAAAACAGGCGAAGGCCCCTTCGTTGGTGAGTTGATATAGTTTATTCATCAGAACGCTTCTGGAGGTTTTCATCAGTCAATAGACTTGCAATTTTCATCAGTACTGCCATCAGCCGGATGATAGTTTTAGTGACGATTCTTCTGTAGTTATGGCTTTGCAGGAATCCCTGGGATCTTCATTTCTGATTCAATCTTCTCTTCGGTCCCATCTTTATTCTTGATTATATTTCAGGTGTCAACAGTTCACCGTAAGGTCGGTGTGGTACTGGGCAGTGTGCCGCTGAAATGGGCTAGGGTGTACCGCTGAAGGAGGGTTCAGGGGAGGTTTTCCTCTCTCATGGACGCATATGAGGGGTTTTCTTTTGGTTTTCTTTTATTCTCGAAATGCAAATGAAGGGGGGGGTTTCTTTTATTCATGAAACGCATGTGGGGAGTTTGTTTTAGTTTTTTTTTATTATTATTCTTGAACTGCAGGTCATTAGCTTTCTTTTATTCATGGAATACGTTTGCAGAATTTCTTTTGTTCATTAATCCATTCTTTTATTCATGCAATGCATGTGAGAAATGTTAATTAAATCCTTTCCTTGTTTGTGCAGCTCCCGGGAGTGCCTTGTTGTTTCTCTTATTTATTTGTTGCTTTCATTTTATCTTTTAACTTATTGTTATCATTCTTGGCAAAAATTTGGCAGCATCTCCCCTTGACCAGAGATGGAAGGGGATAACAAGGGACGTGCCCACAAGGAGTGGCTGTTGTGCCCCTTGTGCTTTGTTGATGATGTGGTGTTTTAATGATAGCAACATGAATGAGTCACCACTTTGTCTTGAATATGTCTGATCTATTCTGTGCGAGATTGCATGAGTGTGCCATGTCTGAATTGTGAAGAATGCATGTGTATGCTTGAGTCATGCTGTGATAAATTGGTTTGCTGTGATAAATTAGTTTGTGCTTGATTTCTGTTCCGTGCATTGCTTCTCTGCTGATATGTTCATGTTGTTGTTCTTCAATGTCTATACACTGCCTTTAGGATTCACAAGTCTATACAGCCGTTGCCTCCTTTGTTGAAGACAACACATTGGGCAAGTCTGGACTGAAGAGGCTAATGAACCCCTTAACGCAAGAGGGTTGAAGACATCTAATTTCAGCTGCTGGAACACACCAATGCGTCAACGCCTTGATCAAGTGGCGTGGACGCAGTAGTTCAAACAATCAAGAAAGAAGCTTACTGGACTACTCTGATGCGTCAACGCATTCATCAAGTGGCGTCGACGCAGCAGGTTGATGGATCGACAAGGTGACTAGAGGGTGTGAGAGGGCTGAAGCCATCTAAGTTCAGATGCTGGAACACTAATGCGTCAACGCAGCATGATGAGAGCGTCGACGCAGCACGCCCATCTGCTGGAGACTTGATCACTGGATCATCAATGCGTCAACGCCACGGGTTGGAAGCGTCGACGCAGCAGTTAAAAAGGCTAGGCTATTTGTTCACTGGAACGTATCCATGCGTCAACGCTATTGCTAGACAGCGTCGACGCAGCCATTGAGCCTGATAGGCATCCAGCTCGGAGACAGTTTAGAAGGTTAACGCTGGAGTTCTTAGCGTCCACGCAGCATGCAAACAAGCCGAACTATTAGTTGCAGAAACACACCACTGTGTCAACGCTTTAGCCTGGCAGCGTCAACGCAGCATGTCTATCCGCCAAATACATTGGTCACTGGACTGCCGATGCTGATGCCGATGCGTCAACGCAGCAAGCTGATGGAGTCAACGCAGCAGACTTGAGTTTCATGGGTTGAAGATCTCTGAAGGCTGCGTCAACTCCTTGGAGCAAGTGGGTTGACGCCATCTAACTCCAGTTGCTGAGCGTACTGGTGCTGGGCACGTGATCCGAGGATAAGAATAGTGTCCAGATGAGGACGCGTGTACTGACAGCCTGCTGGATGCTGCCACGTGGTCCGAATTCTTAGGGCGGGAACTGTGGAAGACACACGCGCCCTGGCTGCTGCTGCTGCTGGTATATAATGGAGCTTTCGTCTTCAGATGGAGGCTGATCGTGATCGAAGCCAGGGAGCAGAAGCTGAGAGAAGAAAAAGGGAAAAAAAGAAGAGAGAGCTTCCACGATCCAGGAGAAGAAAAGAAAAAGAGAAAGAGAGAAAAGGAGAGCAGAGAAGAAAGTGAGAGTGAGAGCAGAAGAAGGAAAAGAGAGAGATAGTGCTCGTGAGAAGTGAGAAGAAAGAGAGAAGAAAGAAAAAGGCAGAGTGAAGAAAGAGAGTGAGATCGAGGGAGATCTGTTCCTACTGGACCGTGGATCAGATCCAGGCCAGTCAGCTCCGTTGAGAGCCACATTGTGCATTTCGTTTTTTAGCCTTCTGTTTGCTGAAGTTATTTTCATTTCGTGTTTTTATTTTTCCTTTTTCATTTGGTTATCCTTGTTCTTCCGATCCTCTGGACTGAGGTCGGGTTCTCCTGGTGGGTCAGGAGAAGGGAGGCTAGCCCTCCGGTTCTGGTCTTGCTGGTAGCAGGTCCAGGTGTACCCTCCGGGTTGGAGGAAGAGAGACTTGGGTCTCTGGTTGCTGGTGACTGGGTGTCACTGGTGTTCCCTCCGGTTGGGAGGAAGAGGGGAGGATGTTCCTCTGGTCAAGCTGTTTGGCAGCGTGTGTTCGCAGACTGAGTCTGCAGGTTACTAGCTTATGCTAGTGGAAGCCTCACTCCTGTTGGGAGTGAGGGGTGGATGTAGGTCTTGGTGACCGAACCACCTAAAAACCCATTGTGTAGTGGTTTGAATTCTTATGTGATTGGCGCTAGATGAATGCTTAGGGGCGTTTTGGTTTGATGTTCTATAAGTGTTCATCTATTTGCTGCACACACTATATGTTTGACTGTGGTTTGATCTCTTTTATCTGATTTCGCTAGATGAATGTTAGGAGCGCCTCAATTGGGTTTTCTGTCTGAATGCTTTAAGGCACAAGCTCCTTTGATTTGATTCAGTCTAATGTTTAGACTTGCTTAGGTTCGCTCTATATATCTGCAATAGTTTTTAATTCCGCATCTCTGATTGCTTTAAATTTTAACTGGGCGAAATTTTTATAGGCTATATTCATTCACCCCCCCCTCTGAATACTTGCACCGAACCTATCAATTGGTATCAGAGCGGTCTCTGACTTCCAGATCCAACGATCTGCAGAGGATCTTGCTGATTTGATTTCATGCTTTACAGTTCCAGTGTGGTGCATTCTTCTGATATTGCTTTCTAGCTCATTGATCTGAGTCTATTCGATTGCTTTATAATAGCATCACCTGCAGTTTTTGATGGTTCTAACTTCAAGAAATGGTCACGCAGTCTATGTGGTTTTATAAACTCTATAGATCCAAAACTGTGGGTTCTCGTTGAATATGGTCCACATGTTTTGCCTCGAGAGAAGAATAAATGGTCCCAGAAGGATAAACAACTGAACAGTGAGAATATAAGAGTTCGGGACATTCTGAAGAATGCTGTAGATGCTAATGTCATTTCCTCTACTCTTACATGTAGGACTGCGAAGGAAATCTGGGATTCAGTGATCACATTTCATGAGAACCAGAAATGTCTAACGGCAAGAGGAAGCACTTCAAGCAATGAAGAAGAAGACCAGGTAAATTCTGAATCTGATTATGACAAAATGACTCTTGATGATTTAAAGGAAATGTATGCTGAATTGTATGAAAAATATAGAAAAGTAAAATCTGAAAATAAAAGACTAAAGAAAAAGATTGATCAAAATTGTTCTGATTTATCATGTGAAAATTGCTCAAAATTGAAACAATCTCATGATGCTTATCTGATTGATATTCAGAACTATAAGAAGCAGTTGGAAGAAGCTGGAAATACAGGCTCAGAAATGAATCAACTGAAGCTTGAAAATGAAAAGGCTAAAAGGCTCCAACAAGAAAATCAAGCTGAACTTGACAAGCATAAAGAACACATTTCTGTGCTGAAAAATAAAAATAATGAACTTACTGATAAAATTTCTGAACTAGAGAATGAGCTGAATTCACTAGGAAAAGATCAAATTCTAATTGATGAACTGGTTCAGAATGAATAAATAAGAAAGGAAAATGAAGAGCTGAAGCTACTGAACTCTACTATGTCTGAGAAGCTTTTAATGCTTGATAAGGAAATTCAATTTGAGAATGAATTGAAACTGAAACAGGAACTAGAAATAGTTAAAAATTTGAATGATGTCATGCAGAGACAAATTATCTCATGTGAGGAAGACTTGACTAATTCAGAACTCAAAATTTGTTCTCTGCAATCTGAAATAAGTAAATTTGTTCGTTCCATGTCTAAATCTACCAAGGGAAAAGAGAAAATGAATGTTCCTTTGTGTGATAACGCCACTAAATCAAGTGGAGAGCAAGGATGCAAATCCCAAATTGAAAAATCTGTTAAGAAAAAGTTGTACACTACTTTTGTTCGCAGCTCTGACATTGCAAGCTGCTCTGGGCCTCCTAAAACATCTACATCATCTGTTTTCCAATTCAAGGCCCAGAAAAATGAAGAACAACTAAAAGTTGTGAACAAGGGTAAACAAATGAGCAAAAATGGTAAGAAAAATAAGGATAAACATGTCCCTACTTGTGTCTTTAAATCTGCTACCTATACTGCATCTGATGATTCAATGCATACTGCTCATAGCTCAATTAATTATCCGTATGCATCTGATAAGAGTGTTTCATGCCATTATTGTGGCAAGGTAGGCCATGTAATGGATGATTGCAGATTATTGATTGAAGATGGGCATGCAAGTGAAACATTACATTCGAGAAATTCATGTGGTAAAAATCATGCTACTAGGAAGTTTGATACATCTTGTCATTACTGTGGTAGGCATGGTCATTTCATGGATGCATGTTTCATCATGAAACAAGATGATAAAATGCATGCTAAAAACTCATCTGATAAGTGCCATGCTTTTAAAAAAATTAATGGTTCTTGTTCTTGTCATTATTGTGGTAAGCATGGACACTGTATGAGTGAGTGTTTTGTGATGAAACAAGATGATAGAAAGCATGCTAGAAAAGTTATGTCTGATCAGAAAAAGGGAAATCTGAATGTTAAAGAATTTCATACTAGAAACCATGATTGTAGGAAAAAGAATCTAAACTATTTTTGTTGTGGGAAGTTTGGCCACATTGCTGCAGATTACTGGCATGCTCAGGGAAAGAAAGTCAATTTAAAACCTGTAAATCTTCCTGCAAATAAAACTGCTTCTGGTAGAAGAACTTCAGCATGCTTCAAGTGTGGGAAGTATGACCATACAGTCAAGGACTGTTGGCATGTTCAGAAGAATCATGTTAACTCCCATGGTTTTAAATTCCCTGCAAAACATTTTGAAAAATTTGCATGTTTTAACTGTGGGAAGCCAGGTCATAGAGCGGCTGATTGCTGGCTGGATGATTCTGGTAAACAGAATTTTAATTCTGGTAATAAACATGTTCATGCATATGCACTTAGAACTCCTGCTCATAGGAATGTTCATAAAATAAACTTCAGAACTGCTGCATCCTGCCACTACTGTGGTCAGCTTGGGCATTCCATAAATAATTGCTATCTGATGGAATTTGATGATAAACATGCGAAAAATCTGTTGAGAAAACCTGCTAGGAGTGTCAGGGTAAATGCAGGACCCAAGACTGCTTGGGTCCCTGCAGAATCAAATTGATTGACTTGCTGCAGGTGTGCCTTGGAGGGAGAAATAAAAGGGGTTAACCAAGGCACTCAAAAAGAAAACCCCAGGACTCAATTCAGGTCAGTTCTGAAATCTGTTTTAAATTCCATTATCTGAAATTGTGAGCATGAAAATTGTGAGTTTCATGTTGATTTGCTTGATTGATCGTTGATGATCTCTTCATGTACTGAGTTTTACTTTGCATATATCTGATGCTCTTCTCTCACTGATTATTGCACTGAATAAATGGGCTGTTAGATGATCTGCACAATCATTTTTTTTTGGTCGATGCTTTATATGAACTTTATGTCAAGGGACTGCATGCTTGTGGTTAGATGCATAAACTCGAATTGATTGCATAATTGCCTCATGTTTCATTATTGCATAGTCTGCATGTGGAACAGCCTAGTGCATAGCATAATCTTTGCATCATGTTGTCAGGGGGAGCTGAGAGTTTTTCTGTTCAATTCATTGAATCCTTTCTACTTCTCACTGTCCCCATCTAGTTCTTTCATATCTTTTGACGTCAGATGCTCCAGGAACTCAATGCCTAGTGCTATCATTTCCTTAACCATCACTGAACAACAGTTCTGTTTCTGGTTCAGTACATTGAGTTGTGATTATTTCAATTGTTCTTTTATAAGAATCACTCTCACAAATTGAAAAGAACTAAAGGTTTAACCTTTATAAATTGAAGAGTCAAATGTCTACCTTCTTGAATCTGAAAATTTGGCTGCTAATCCTCAATCTGTTGAAGAAGGAGTGTCTCATTTTGTCTGACTGAAATGACTTTAAACCTTTATTGAGTGATTGACTCTGCTAGTGGCTTTAAACCTTTATTCTCTCTTACTGGTTGACTCTTCCACCAGCTTGTACTCTTCCCTCATATACCTCTTAGCTGGTGTGACTATTTTGGCTCCATTATTGAGTTGTTGGTCAGCTAAATTTATTGTTCTGATCTGAGGAACTTAAGCTGCATGTCATGCAATTCAGTCTGAGATTTTGGTAGAAACTCCTATCATATAGGTTTAAGAATTATCACTGAATCAGACTGATATAAGATTAATATATTCTCAGCTTTGTAATTAAATGAATTGAAAATATCTGAATGATAAGGTTTAATAAACTTTAACCTTATGTGTCATGTAATCCTAAAGTCTCTCATCTGATATCTGAAAATTTGAAATCAAGGCTACTTTGGTAGAAATACATAGAGTGTGTGTTGTGGTTAAACATTAACTTGAAAAGGTTGACTAAATGAAAAATTGTGAATTCAGAGTAATGACTCGTCACTGAGAAACTGAGTTCTTTATCAATGAAATAAAGTAACTCATGTCATGAGGTGCCACAGTTATCTCTGATAAAAAATTTAGTGAAACAAAACCTGACAGAGCAATAGCTTATTTGTGTTGAGTAGCTGGGGAGTCTGGCCCCTGATAAAGGTGTCTTCTCATGTAAAAAGACACTTATATTGCTAACTCTGCTCTCAAAGTGAGAGGCAATAACAGTTATCACACTGAGTAACTGGGTCACTTCAACTAAGACTTGTTGTGCCTCATGTAAAAAGGTGTTGATCAACTTAAATTGCTCAGGGAAAATATAATGTGCTTCAAATAAAATTATCTTAAAAAATTTATCAACTCTTGTTCTTGAAAAAATGTTTAACATCAATACTAATCTGTGTAACTCTTGAAAGAGTCTTTGAGATCATGTGTGTAAGATAAAAGATGATTGTCTTTTTAGTGTTATCTGAATATTTGGTTCACCTTTATTAGAACTTGGATTCAGATATGAGTATTGAGTTTAATTTGACAAATTTGGTATACATCAAAATTAAATCAGATTGGTTAAGTTGCCACTTCATAACTCTTTATGATAGAAGAGTCTACATCTTTTAAGACTTATTGAAGTGATGTATGCATTCAAATCCCTCATGATCAGATTCATGCATGATCAACAAAAACTGTATAGTCAACTCCTCTCTTATCAGTTGACTGATTCCACCTGTATTTTTCTGACCATACAAATGTGAGGTGCCACTCCCATTATTACCTTGTTCACTTGCAGCCTTCTGAACTTCAGAATCCTTATGGTGGTGGATTTCAGATTGATTCCTGAGATGTATTTCTCTCCACACTGTTGGAATCTTCCATATTGTTCTGCAATAAGTTCTGATTCTGTGGTATCTTCACCAGAATTCAGATTCTTTGTAATGGCTGATTTCAGATTGATTTATTGGATAACCATAGTCCATTCCTGTGCTTCAGGGGGAGTTATGGTTTATTTACATCTAAGGGGAGAGTAGTCAATCATGCATGTTGATAGGGGGAGAGCTGTTTCATTGTCATAAGGGAGATCTTCATTTTAGAGAACCATGACTCATTCTCTGCATTTATGTGCTGTCTTTGTGTGCTACATTTGACTATCAAACCATTTCCCTTCTTTTTGATTATGTCAAAGGGGGAGAATAGTTTGATGAGTCAGTGTGACTCATTATGTTGCCATCATCAAAAAGGGGGAGATTGTTGTGTCCCTTGTGCTTTGTTGATGATGTGTTTTAATGATAGCAACATGAATGAGTCACCACTTTGTCTTGAATATGTCTGATCTATTCTGTGGGAGATTGCATGAGTGTGCCATGTCTGAATTGTGAAGAATGCATGTGTATGCTTGAGTCATGCTGTGATAAATTGGTTTGCTGTGATAAATTGGTTTGTGCTTGATTTCTGTTCTGTGCATTACTTCTCTGCTGATATGTTCATGTTGTTGTTCTTCAATGTCTATACACTGCCTTTAGGATTCACAAGTCTATACAGCTGTTGCCTCCTTTGTTGAAGACAACACATTGGGCAAGTCTGGACTGAAGAGGCTAATGAACCCCTTAACGCAAGAGGGCTGAAGACATCTAATTTCAGCTGCTGGAACACACCAATGCGTCAACGCCTTGATCAAGTGGCGTGGACGCAGTAGTTCAAACAATCAAGAAAGAAGCTTACTGGACTACTCTGGTGCGTCAACGCATTCATCAAGTGGCGTCGACGCAGCAGGTTGATGGATCGACAAGGTGACTAGAGGGTGTGAGAGGGCTGAAGCCATCTAAGTTCAGATGTTGGAACACTAATGCGTCAACGCAGCATGATGAGAGCGTCGACGCAGCACGCCCATCTGCTGGAGACTTGATCACTGGATCATCAATGCGTCAACGCCACGGGTTGGAAGCGTCGACGCAGCAGTTAAAAAGGCTAGGTTGTTTGTTCACTGGAACGTATCCATGCGTCAACGCTATTGCTAGACAGCGTCGACGCAGCCATTGAGCCTGATAGGCATCTAGCTCGGAGACAGTTTAGAAGGTTAACGCTGGAGTTCTTAGCGTCCACGCAGCATGCAAACAAGCCGAACTATTAGTTGCAGAAACACACCACTGCGTCAACGCTTTAGCCTGGCAGCGTCAACGCAGCATGTCTATCCGCCAAATACATTGATCACTGGACTGCCGATGCCGATGCATCAACGCAGCAAGCTGATGGAGTCAACGCAGCAGACTTGAGTTTCATGGTTGAAGATCTCTGAAGGCTGCGTCAACTCCTTGGAGCAAGTGGGTTGACGCCATCTAACTCCAGTTGCTGAGCGTACTGGTGCTGGGCACGTGATCCGAGGATAAGAACAGTGTCCAGATGAGGACACGTGTACTGACAGCCTGCTGGATGCTGCCACGTGGTCCGAATTCTTAGGGCGAGAACTGTGGAAGACACACGCGCCCTGGCTGCTGCTGCTGCTGGTATATAATGGAGCTTTCGTCTTCAGATGGAGGTTGATCGTGATCGAAGCCAGGGAGCAGAAGCTGAGAGAAGAAAAAGGAAAAAAAAGAAGAGAGAGCTTCCACGATCTAGGAGAAGAAAAGAAAAAGAGAAAGAGAGAAAAGAAGAGCAGAGAAGAAAGTGAGAGTGAGAGCAGAAGAAGGAAAAGAGAGAGATAGTGCTCGTGAGAAGTGAGAAGAAAGAGAGAAGAAAGAAAAAGGCAGAGTGAAAAAAGAGAGTGAGATCGAGGGAGATCTGTTCCTACTGGACCGTGGATCAGATCCAGGCTAGTCAGCTCCGTTGAGAGCCACATTGTGCATTTCATTTTTCAGCCTTCTGTTTGCTGAAGTTATTTTCATTTCGTGTTTTTATTTTTCCTTTTTCATTTGGTTATCCTTGTTCTTCCGATCCTCTGGACTGAGGTTGGGTTCCTCCTGGTGGGTCAGGAGAAGGGAGGCTAGCCCTCCGATTCTGGTCTTGCTGGTAGCAGGTCCAGGTGTACCCTCCGGGTTGGAGGAAGAGAGACTTGGGTCTCTGGTTGCTGGTGACTGGGTGTCACTGGTGTTCCCTCCGGTTGGGAGGAAGAGGGGAGGATGTTCCCCTGGTCAAGCTGTTTGGCAGCGTGTGTTCGCAGACTGAGTCTGCAGGTTACTAGCTTGTGCTAGTGGAAGCCTCACTCCTGTTGGGAGTGAGGGGTGGATGTAGGTCTTGGTGACCGAACCACCTAAAAACCCATTGTGTAGTGGTTTGAATTCTTATGTGATTGGCGCTAGATGAATGCTTAGGGGCGTTTTGGTTTGATGTTCTATAAGTGTTCATCAATTTGCTGCACACACTATATGTTTGACTGTGGTTTGATCTCTTTTATCTGATTTCGCTAGATGAATGTTAGGAGCGCCTCAATTGGGTTTTCTGTCTGAATGCTTTAAGGCACAAGCTCCTTTGATTTGATTCATTCTAATGTTTAGACTTGCTTAGGTTCACTCTATATATCTGCAATAGTTTTTAATTCCGCATCTCTGATTGCTTTAAATTTTAACTGGGCAAAATTTTTATAGGCTATATTCATTCACCCCCCCTCTGAATACTTGCACCGAACCTATCAGTGGCATGACCCAACAATTGAGGTGGATGCCAGAGGCAGCAGCACCTTGGAGAAAACTTCAGAAAACTCGGGAGAAATCAATGAGTGTGACACACGATCAGCAGGGGGTGTGCCGGGAGCTTATGACTGCAGTGCTAACACCAGGGAGGCCATGGTTGAACGCAAACGACCTGACTATTAGGGGAGGTAAGCAGAGCAGATGACGAAGGGAAAAAAACAACGGAGAAGAAATGCAGCGGAGAAGGAAACCAACGTGCAACCTAGGGCAACGGCTCCGCAAACACTGGAAGGGAGGCCGAGCATGGCACGGCAAGATAGGAAGATGGTTCTAACATTCTCTTCTTTTATTCATGCAGCCCCAAGGGGGCTAATACATCATGGTAAACAAAAAAAAGGGAATGGAAAGAAATAAAAGAAGATACGATGGGGAGGGGAACGGGGCGCTAGCTCCTCCCTTCCCATAGTTCACTCTCTTCTCTCTTCTCTTCTTTTTTCTCTCTACACTCAGACTGTGGTGATGGAGCAGCACCAGAGGGCAAGAGCCTCTCCCCTTCTTCTTCTTCTTTTTTGCTTCTCTTCTTCCTCTTCCCTCCCTGGGGCTCCCCTTAAGCGGGTGGGGCTTCTCACAGTAGAACCCAAGACCTCCTTCCCCTCCGTGAGTGACTGCCTCCCTTATGGGATCGCCTTCGGCGTAGCCTTTTATACCTCGGACCGGTCTTGACAAAGCCGCTGGCGTCCGAGGTTGACCGGTCTACCACCGATAGGCCTTCCCATGAATCACGGGTCGACACGCAGGCAAGGTTAGCTGTCTCCGAGGTTGACTGGGCTGCGTGCCAATGATCCCACGCAATGACCAGCGTGTTTGCCGTCGGTTGGTGCCGGTCCAAAGGGTGGAACGCTGCAACGGGTGAAGAAGACGTAGCGCTGTGCCGCTGGAGGCTTGGAACACCGCGCCGCTAAAGAGACTTGCAAGTGTGCCGCTGGGAGGGGCCAAGGTTGTGCCGCTGGGAACTTGCAAAGATGTGCCGCTGAAGAGCCTTGCAGGGGTGTACCGCTGGGGGTTCAGCAGGGTGTGCCGCTGGGAGGCACCAACAGGTGTGCCGTTGGGAGGCACCAAATGGGCTTCATTTTCTTCTTTTCCTCTCCTCATCTTCTCTTCTCTTCTCTCCTCCTTTTTATTCTCCTTCACGTAAACATGGGGTGAGAATTTTTAGTGTCCACAAAATCTCATAGAGGTTGGCAACAACATCAATGAGTTCCAAGTCCCCTCCCTTATAATCCTCCGTGATGGTAGCACTGTCAAGTGTTCAACAATTTCCTCTCTCTCTCTCTCTCTCTCTCCCCACCTTGATTTACGGGGGGTTGGGTCAAGTTGGGTTGAGAGTGCAGGTTTGGTTAGGGTTAAAGCATACCCATTGAACCCTTAGGTTGGGTCTAGTTCAATTTCAAACCCCAACCACCGAATTAAGGTACGTAAACGTTGGATTTAACCACCCGCTAGCTTGTAGTCTTATCCATTGCCATCCGTTCTCGAAGTCTGCAAATGGGTCGCAGCTTTAATTCCATTCCATTTCTCCTTTCTTTCGTGGAGGCCCCTCTTGGCATGCATCTCACATATCTATCGACGGGTGCTAATATCTGGTGGCATTTAACCATATATTGTCAATATCAACCATTAGCTTAATTATGATGTAATAGTGGTTGACTTGCACATGATATGAATTTGATACCATATTAGATTGTGATCGATATAATTTAAAGAGTGGATGTATAATTAACCCCACCCGGCTTCAATTCTTTGTTTCCATGCTTTTCTTTTTCTTGTGAAAGAATGCAATTTCCTTTCTTCTGTCTCTCTGTCTCAAAAAAAAAAATAACCAAACAACTCTCCCTTATGTAACTGGAAGGGTAAAGGACAAGTCAATTATCAGATTATATATAGCTAAAGAATAATAATTAATATTGGCATTCACATTCAAAAAAGGAGAGCAACGCGATGTCCCTCACACAACCAAGTTGAGGTGTTCTAGCAGTCACAACACGGCAAACCCCACACTTCTCCATTGAGCCAAAAAAACACGTTCAAAAGGGAGTGGAGAGAAGCAGCATTGAAGGTTCTGAGTTCAGATTCCTAGCTAGCCGCATGCATGAAACAAAACAAGATGGCGATGTTAAGGTGGGATGTCCCTTCCACAAACCGTGTGGCTTGCAACATGATCATGGATGAAACATCGATCACTGGCTAATTGATGACCATCTCTACTTTTTCTCGCGTGGGTTGGCAGTTTCAACTCGCAATCATTTGCCAAAAAGTTTCCACGAATCCACTGACAATGACCCTCCCAAGTAAGAGCGATGCAGCCTGATTAATAATATACATGCTAGTATATATGGTTATTTCTAGAAGTTCATTTGATAATATATATGAGAGTTTAAAATCGGCACTAAAACACCCTAAAATGCTAGCAATGACAATGTATGGTCTCATTTGAATGCAAAAAATCAATAATCAAACTTTTATCTCCTCCATCCATATTTTAGCATACGATGCACGTATTTTACCATATGATTATCTCATAAATTTTATCAATTTATATATTCAAATACAACTATATATAAGCTAGCAAAAGAAAAAGACGTGGGTTAATTCAAGCCGATGAGAGAATTGGTTTATAATTAAGTTGACTACGAATTTTGTTTAGTAGGCTAATTCTAATTTTACTGTCATCATAGATGAAATAACGTCAACCGATCTACTATTCCATCAATCAGAACTCAGGAGCCAATCTTGTTAATTTTGTGTCATCATAGATAAGATGGAGGAGAGTTTCATTGCCATTGGTGGCAAAAGAAGAAAGACGTCACCTATTTCAAAATCACACGATTTAATTTTTAATTTTTAATTTATATCGTTAAATTTTCTCTATTATTAGTAAACTACGTATGGAATAAAAATCATATAATTTTGATATCTATTTCTCATCATGTATTAGATGAACATCAAATTATATCTCAGACAGTACGCATAATTTATAGTGTCATGTGATATGTAAATTTTTGATATCAAATTTGAATGATCTTTTAACTTAATTGTGGTTAAGTTTATGATGCTAAAAAAAAAATTGTTGAATCCACAAAATCGCAGTTGAGATACAAGGGTCCAAGGTTATAAACACATGAACCACAACTCATTTAATCAATATGGAGATTATTGTCCAGATTCTAACACTCTCCCTCACGGTCAAGATGGGCTGTAGACATTAATTGGGTAGATGTGGCAAAATAGTTGAGTCATTTGACCTACTCTAATACCATGTTGAATCCACAAAATCACAATGTTGAGATACAAGGGCTCAGAGTCATAAATATATGAACCACAACTCATTTAACTAATACGGGACTATTGTCCAGGACTATGCCTAAATTCTAACAGATTTAATAGCTAGTGTAGATAAAAAATTGAAGATTGAAGCATGTAGTTTTAAAATATGTGACACGTTTCTCATTTTATCATCAGTGGCAATGAAACCCTCCTAATTGATAAGACGATACCAGCCGATCGAGTTAATTTTCTATCGATTATACGGAGTGCAAAGCTAGTTTACAAGTTGACTTTTTTTAACTGAAAGGTAATACTTGCAAGGTGGGAAGCGAGGGAGTCCGTTCATCCCTTCATTGCGGAAGGGACAGGACGTGCCACCCCGGTCACCAGAGAAGCGATTTTCCATTAATGAAAGCAGTAATAACATAGAGAAGTATATGGGTAGGGACCGCACCCAAGCAAGGGGTGGAGAACAACAAATAACCTGAGGGTCCCAAAACCGAAAAAGGCCAAACACTAAACAAAGTCTCGATATCGAGTAGAGCTTGTAGAGTTAGATCTGCGCAAAGAACTCCTGTTGTTGACACGATCGGGCCTGGAAAGAGGACGGGAACGGTCCTGATCTTGCACGCCGACCCAGTTGGTATGAACAGTAGTGAAGTCGACGGGGCCGGACGGTTGGAGGCCAGGGATAGTGAGAGGCTGAAGGAGAATAGGGAGCTTGACGAAGCCATCAGTCGGAGGGGACAGTGAGGCAGCACACGGAGATCCAGCCAAGGGGGCAGCATCCACGGCCGGGGCGCGAACCGAAGGCAGAGCGGCAGAAGGCCCAGGGGGCTCGCAGTTAACGGCTCGCTTCAGAGCTTGCGCGAAGGAGAGTCTGGGGGCAGCAGGCGAGGCAGCCGGGGAGGACTGCGTAGGCGAGGCGACCGTGGATCCCACAGCCTGGGAAGGGGAGGCATGAGTAGTCCTGGCAGCAGGAGGAGACCAGCCGCAGCAGCAGTGTTTAGCCCCATGGCGAGAAAAGCTGGAGGCCCTGCGAAGGAGATAACGTGGGGGAAGCCCACGCTATAGCCTGGAGTTGCAAGAGGCAGAGCTGGCGGTGTGGAGTAAGAACCCATGCCAATAGGAGGGGCAGCAACAACCTGCGATGCGGGCAGGGTGGCTCCAGAGGGAGGAGTGGAGTCTACAGACGAGCGTGAAGCCAGGCCCAAGGGCGACAAGGTAGAAGTAGAGGGCACCACAGAGGGGCCAGCAAGAGAAGGGGCCCCCACGGCAGGAGCAAGGTGGTCCGAGTGGCCAGAAGAAGGCGGGAGACCGAGACCACCAACCCTGCTGGTGGGTGAGGGGTTGACACTCTCAGAAGGGGGGTCGACTCTGCCAATAGCCGAAGAAGAGGGCGGCGGCAGAATTAGTGGCAGATCAGCTGGACGAGGGCCATCGAGGGATGCTACCTGGCGGACATCGCCTCCAACCCCCATAGGTGCAGGGGCAGAGTCAAGGCCGTTGGCGGGCTAGGGTGAAGCATACAAGGCAGGGGCCTCCTGGCCACGCAGAGGGAGGGAAATGGCAGATCCATCCTAAAACGACCCGAGAATCCGATTATCGGGAAGGCCCGATAACCCGAGACTCGCATCGCCACCCACGAGTCCAAAGACTCGGAAGGGTTAGAAGGATGGTGTGGAAACTACACAAGTATCACAAGTAATTGTAGAAATTAAACAGTTATAATATTAATCAGGAAATAAATTAACATTTTACATGGTCCACAATTGAAAATAACAACAACAGTAGTAGTCCACAACTAGTACAGAGACAAGAAAGAAAAGTACAGCTACACGGGGCATACCACGGCTCTGACCTCTGGCACTACCTCTGAGCACCCGCACCACGATGCACCCCAGACGCGCTCCCCTGGGGTGGCGCCTCACCTGAAACACGGTGAAAATACGCAGGGAATGAGTCTCGGAACAAGACTCAGTAGGGATCAGTAACGACCCGAGAATCTGATTACCGGGAAGGCCCGATAACCCGAGACTCGTACCGCCACCCACGAGTCCGAAGACTCGGAAGGGTTAAAAGGATGGTGTGGAAACTACACAAGCATCATAGATAATTGCAGAAATTAAACAGTTAAAATATTAAGCAGGAAATAAATTAACAATTTGCATGGTCCACAATAAGAAAACAACAACAGCAGCAGTAGTCCACGACTAGTACAGTGACAAGAAAGAAAAGTACAGCTACACGGGGCATCCCCCGGCTCTGACCTCTGGCACTACCTCTGGGCACCCGCACCACGCTGCGCTCCCGACGCGCTCCCCGAAGGTGGCGTCTCACCTGAAACACGGTGAAAACACGCAGGGAATGAGTCTCGGAACAAGACTCAGTAGGGATCACTCGAACCCTACCTCGTAAAATGAGAAACCACTACACTAGCGGTAGGAGAGTACCGCGGAAAGGAAAGCCCTGTACTTTACAGAACTAGACCCTACGGCACGTAAACCGACACACGTGTCACGGTACGAGAAGACCGAAACCAACGGTCAAACCGTAAAACCCGAAGGTCGGAAACACACGACTGACAGTCTGACACTCCGTACTCGACAGGAGTACCACCCACTAGAAGCACAGCCGGTAGCGTCCCCTGACGTCTGACACCGCACCGCAGGTGAACCGCCTGACGTGGTAGGTCCTACCCGAGGCGTAAACACCGTACAAGTAACCACAAACAAGTGACTAGATGGGGTCACGCCCGTCGACGTGGGTCCAACCGCCCCCAACCACGTGTGCACACACAGACCACGCGTCCTAGGTCTGGCCCTCTGACCGGTTTTCCCCCGCAGCCGGACTCTGGCTAAGACGAGGAGCCTACGGTAACCGGTCCACAAACCGTCTCGAAAGGTGGGTGCCCGTACACCACTCCCAGGTGAGACCAGCACCTCGTACTGGTGGGCTACGACTAGTGGAGGGTCACTGAAGGAGTAGACTCTCGAGTCAACGGAAAACGACGTCCGAGTCCGACAACGTGTGGGAACCACCCCACGCACTAGCTCCGTCAAACGGGGCCACGGTCGGAGAAAAACGGACGCACCGCCCACAGCCAAACTCATGACCAAGGCAAACGGAACCTCCGGACACCAAAGACACTGTCACGGAACTCCAGGGGGTGCCCGGGACGCACACACGGCCCAAGGGGAACACCCAACAACAGCCAGATCGCGCTAGGGATACCTAGCGCGACACGGAAGAACGCGCTAGGGCCTCCTAGCACGACAAGGGACATCGCGCTAGGGCCTCCTAGCGCGACAAGGCATGTCGCGCTAGGGACGGCTAGCGCGACAAGGCATGTCGCGCTAGGGATGCCTAGCGCGACAAGGCTGATCGCGCTAGGACCCCATAGCACGACAGGAACCGCCTCCTGTTCATCTTCTCCGATGAACGCGCTCGGTCGGGGCAGCGCGACCTCCAAGAACGCGCTACTGGAGTATAGCGCGTTCTCAATCCGCGGCCGAAAACGGTAGAAACGCCCAAAAATTCTAACCACGCCCCCATGCCTCCATAGGAGAGGGGGAAATCAAAGGGGAAGACCCCTAGGGACCCCTAGCATGATTCTAGGCCATCAAAACATGAAATCATGCATCAAATCCATAGATCGGGCGAGCTCTCCCCAAATCATGGAAAAACCCAAAAACGCTCAAACGATCCCCTCTCGGCCTCCCCGCGGCCTATAAATCGTGGAAAAGATCGGCATGAGGTTAAGGAACGTCACCCTACCTCAATGGAGCAAATGCTCCGCCGAATCAATCACGAATCACGAAGAACGCTTTAAACTTCACGAACTCCCCACGCTTCCCACGCACGCCGCACGCCCACGAGCTCGCCTCGCCGCCGCCCACATGTCCGCGCCGTCGCCCCGCCGCCGTCCGTAGCCGGAGAGGGGTTCGCCGCGCCCGAATGGGAGAGAGGGAGAGAGGAGGGTGTCACGGTGGGAAGAAACGGAGGAAGAGGAAGAAGAAGAAAGAGAAAAGAGAAAAGAAAAAGAAAAGGGATTAGGGCTTTATAGAAAATCCGAATTTTCGAAAAAATACTAAAAAATAGAAAAATATATTTTCGGAATCCTCGGAACGTACCGATCGCAACGGTACCACTCGTGCCCGGGTGAACCGCCCGGTTCGCCTGCAACGAGCTTCCGAAGAAAAAGCCGAAACACACACCGGGAATCGGAAAACACACGCGGAAAAGCCGCGGAACGCCTCCGGGCCTCCGAAACGACTCCGGATCGCGCCGATCCGAACACGAAAGATGTCCGAAACGAAATTTTGGACACAACGGAGCTGGACACTCCGAAAACCAGATCCGGGACCCACGAAGAAAGGATCCGAAAGTCTGGGATATTACAGCCCTCCCCCTTAAAGAATTTCGTCCTCGAAATTGAGAACAACCCCGGGGGAAAGAAGAGGAAGACTTACTCAAACAGATACGGGAACTGCTGACGCATCTCGTCCTCACGTTCCCAAGAGGCCTCACTACCAGAGTGTCGCTGCCACACGACCTTTACCAAGGGAATAACCTTGTTCCGTAGGCGCTGCTCTCGCCTATCCTCCACGCGGATCGGAAACTCTGGGAGAGAGAGATCTGGAGTCACCTCAGGCCAAACGGAAAATTCGAGCACATGAGAGTCATCGGGCATATACTTCCGCAACATCGAGACGTGGAACACGTCATGCACCGACGCCAACTTAGGAGACAACTGCAACCGGTAAGCAACCTCACCGATGCGCTCCACAATCGCGAAAGGACCAATATAGCGGGGACTCAGCTTCCCACGTCGTCCAAAACGCATCACCCCCTTCATCGGAGAAACTCTCAAGAACACATGATCGCCCACGGCGAACTCGAGAGGCTGCCTCCTACGGTCAGCATAGCTCTTCTGCCGACTCTGGGCCGCCAACATGTTTTGATGAACCAGGTGCACAACATCCACACATTGCTGCACCAATTCCGGCCCCGTCAAAACACGCTCACCCACCTCAAACCAATCAAGTGGAGTCCGACAAGGACGCCCGTACAAAGCCTCATAAGGAGCCATGCTGATGCTCGAATGATAGCTGTTGTTATAGGCAAACTCCACCAATGGTAGGTGATGAATCCAACTCCCCTGCCACTCCAGGCAGCAGGATCTCAGCATGTCCTCCAAAGTCTGAATGGTCCTCTCAGACTGACCATCTGACTGTGGATGATACGCCGAGCTAAATGTCAACTCCGTGCCAAGAGCTCGCTGGAAACCCCTCCAGAATCCAGAAGTGAAGCGCGGATCCCGATCCGACACGATCGAAATGGGAATCCCATGCAACGGTACGATCCGCTCCACATAGAGACGAGCCAACTTAGACACGCTCCAGCTGACCTTGACCGGTAACAACCGCGTCACCTTCGTCAGCCGATCCACCAGCAACCAAATACTGTCCTGCCCACTCGGGGTCCTCGGCAATCCCACCACGAAATCCGTGGTCACATGGTCCCACTTCCAAGCAGGAACATCCAAGGGCTGGAGAGTACCTCCTGGTCGCTGATGCTCCGCCTTCACCTGCTGACAGATCAGGCACCTGGCCACAAACTCTGCGACATCTCTCTTCATGCCAGGCCACCAGAACTGCCTCCGCAAGTTCCGATACATCTTCGTCGCACCCGGGTGCACAGTGTACCTGCTCCCATGAGCCTCGCGTAACACCGCACGATGAACCTACTCCTCGGCTGGGACGTACAGCCTGCCACGAAACCTCGCAGCACCGTCCTCGCCAAGTTCCACATCAGCCATAGCCAGAATCCGGGGCAACTCAGGGTCCGCATGCTGAGCCTCTGTCACCTGACGACGGATAGCAGGAGTGACAGTCAGACTCGTAAGCACCGCCAACCCTGGCTCCTGGGGAATCTTGAGCATGAAAGATACCTCGGGCACTTGTTCCCAGAGCCTCCACTTCCTCAACATCAAGGTACTGACCGCCACCTTCCTACTCAAGGCATCGGCGACGACATTCATCCTGTCCGGCTGATAAGACAGGGTGAAGTCATAGTCCTTCATGAACTCCATCCAACGCCTCTGTCTGAGGTTCAGATCTCTCTGCAAGAACACATACCTCAAACTCTGATGGTCAGTGAACACCTCGAACTTCTCACCGTACAGATAATGCCTCCAGATCTTCAGCGCGAAGATCACCGCCGCCAACTCAAGGTCATGGGTAGGGTAGTTCTCCTCATGGGGCTTTAGCTGCCGAGATGCATAAGCCACCACTCTACCATGCTGCATCAGAACAGCACCCAACCCGACGCCGGAAGCATCTGTACACACCACGAAACCTCCCGATCCAGAAGGTAAAACCAACACCGGAGCCGAGGTGAGCAACCTCTTCAGTTCACTGAAGCTCTGCTCACACTCCTCGGACCAAACGAAAGGCACACCTTTCCGCGTGAGCCTCGTCATCGGGGTCGCAATGCGAGAAAAATCCTAAATAAATCGACGATAATACCCCGTAAGCCCCAAGAAACTCCGGATCTCCGTCACCGACCTCGGCCTCGACCACTGCATCACAGCCTCGACCTTGGCGGGATCCACGGAAATGCCATCACCAGAAATCACGTGTAATACCCTCAAATATAGCTAAGTTGTACTCTATATCACCGAGGCGCCTTTTGAAGTATCAGCTCAGTTCTTGAAAAGAACTCCGAAGTTAAGCGTGCTTAATGGGGAGTAGTATTGGGATGGGTGACCTCCCGGGAAGTCCCCCATTCTGGAGCCGATCACTATTAGAAAGGGACAAACCCGTGAGGCCGGTAGGCCAAAGCGGACAATACCTCGACGGTATAGAGTACGGGGCGTGACAGAATGGTATCAGAGCCATACCCTAGCCGGAAGTGTGGGAACTAAGTGCCATGCAGGGTAAAGTGCTACACTATGGGAGCCACCTCTTGAACCCGTAATAGGACAAAGTGCTACATAGTGGGGGCCACCTCTTGAGCCTGTAGGGGCCACCTCTAGAATCCTACCTGCCCGGGGGTTTGATTGTGTGCTATATGTGCCCAGCGACGAGGACGTCGCCTATATAAGAGGGGTAGATTGTAATACCCTCAAATATAGCTAAGTTGTACTCTATATCACCGAGACGCCTTTTGAAGTATCGGCTCAGTTCTTGAAAAGAACTCCGAAGTTAAGCGTGCTTAATGGGGAGTAGTATTGGGATGGGTGACCTCCCGGGAAGTCCCCCATTCTAGAGCCAATCACTATTAGAAAGGGACAAACCCGTGAGGCCGGTAGGCCAAAGCGGACAATACCTCGACGGTATAGAGTACGGGGCGTGACACACGTGCCCCAGAAAGTGCACCTCGCTGAGCCAAAACTTGCACTTGCTGAGCTTCGCATACAACTGGTGATCTCGCAACGTCTGCAGCACCACCCCCAAATGGTACGCATGCTCCTCGGAAGACTGCGAATAAACAAGGATGTCGTCCACGAAGATGACCACGAACTGGTCCAAATACGGATGGAACACCCTCTGCATCAAGTCCATGAAGGCTGCTGGGGCATTGGTGAGCCCAAACGGCATCACCAGAAACTCATAATGCCCGTACCTCGTACTGAATGCAGTCTTCTCCACATCGGACTCGCGAATTCTCAGCTGATAGTAACCGGACCGCAAATCAATCCGCGAGAACACTCGCGCAGACTGAAGCTGGTCGAACAAGTCATCAATCCGCGGCAACGGATACTTGTTCTTAATGGTCACGTCATTCAACTGTCGATAGTCAACGCACAGCCGCAGACTACCGTCATTCTTCTTCACAAACAACACGGGCGCACCCCAAGGGGAAAAACTAGGACGAACATACCCCTTGGCCAGCAGTTCCTGCAACTGCGCCCTCAACTCCCTCAACTCAGCGGGGGCCATCCGGTAGGGAGCCTTCGCCAAAGGTCCCGTACCAGGCACAACCTCGATCACGAAATCGATCTCCCGCTGGGGAGGTAATCCAGGCAACTCCTCGAGAAAAACGTCGGGAAACTCGCACACCACCGTAATGTCCTCGACATCCGGCTCCATCCGGTCAGACACGACCACTGACGCGAGAAAACCCTGACAACCAGAATCAAGCAACCGACGGGCTCGAATAGCAGAGATAAGGAATCGAGAAGAGGCGGAACGGATACCTTGGAAATAGAAGGTCCTCTTGCTCGGATACGGGAAGTAGACCCTCTTCATTCCACAATCCACCACCGCTCCATGAGTCTTGAGCCAATCCATGCCTAGAATCACATCGTAATCCCGAAGCTGCAACGCATACAACCTGCCTGGCATACTCCGCCCATCGATCCACACCGGAACCTGGTCGAAGCGATACGGAGTGACCATAAAGTCACCCGAAGGCAATTCCACTGCCAAATCATAGGACAACTGGGTCACCGGCTCCTCGACGCTCGACCCGAAATCCTCCGAAATAAACGAATGAGACGCGCCAGAATCAAACAAAATTCGAGCCGCACAACCCAAAATCTGAACGGTACCTTCCACGAGCTGCAACGCCACTGCCTCTGCCCTGGTCATGTGCGTGATCTGGCCCCGAGCCCTCTGCCTGCCTCCCACACTGGCTGACCTGGGTAGCGGCGGATACTGTCCCTGCTGCTGCCTCTGCTGCTGGGGAACCTGCTGCTGCTGAGGAAACTGCTGCTGCGGCGGTCTCTGAGGACAGTCACGCGCATGTGCCCTGGCTGGTCACACCGAAAATAGATAATCGGCACCGTGCACTGCCTGCCTGGGTGGGTACCACCACACCGTGGATAAGGTCCTCGCGATCCACCCACTGATCCCTGACGCTGCAAAGGAATCGGCTGCTGCACACTGCCCGATGAAGCCTGCCCCTGATCCTTATGCTTCTTACGGAAATTCTTCTTCAAGAACTTCTTGACCTTCGAGCCAAAGGACGCAGATCCTGTCACCGAAGCTGCCGATGCCGGTACTCCTGAACCACCCGACGCATGCTGGAAGAAACCCTACTGCGGGGTAGCCGACTGCTGGCTGCGACCTGACAAGGACTGCCCCTGGCTGACCGGTCCTCGAGTCCTCTGCATATCCATCTCCAAAGAAATCGCAACACGAGACGATGTCTCCAGATCAGTGGCCCCATTCGCGATCAAATGGTGCCTCAGCTCCAGCCTCAAGCCCTGCACAAACTGCGCGGTCCTCACCCTCTCATGCTCCATGATGTGAGCTGCGTACCGACCTAGCTCGACAAATCGGGCCCTGTACTGCAACACGGACATGTCACCCTGCACCAGCTCCAGAAACTCCCGCATCCGCTGCGTGGCAATAATACGTACGCTCGAAAGCACTGACAAAGTCATCCCACTCGATCTGCTCAAGTGGACGAAGGTGAAAGGACGTCTTCCACTCGGAAGACCACCACCTCCGAGCCGTACCCTGCAACTGGTTGTAGGCCAACACAACTCTGTCCTCGGCAGCACTCTTCGCAGAACTGAACACCCACTCCATCTCATCGAGCCAATCACGAGCCGCATCAGGGTCTGCCTGGCCGCTAAAGTAAGGCGAATGGAACTGCATGAAGTCCCTCACTGCTCGGCCTGGCCCACCCCTAGCTGACGAGCCCTCACCAGCCTCTCCGTCGAACTGCTGAGACATAAGCTGGTACATGCCACGGAAGAAATCCTCGGCCCCCGGAGCTCTCGCAGTATCCGCGGCCTCGGTAGCCCCCGGTGGCGCTCTGCTATGCTCCTCCTGGTCCCTCTGGACCCCCTGCTGGATCTCCTGACCTCCAGCCGACTGCCCCTGCTGAGAGCGAGAACTCCTCCTCGGCGCCATCCTCACTCCTGAAGCACAAGACAGAAAATACGGAAACGGCAATGCCAGAATAAACACGCGGTGCCCAATGCCAGCGTCACCTGTACATCATCGCTGTGGACTAGTGGACCACTACAATTACCTATGATTCTCATGTAATTCCACAACCGCGCTCTGATACCAGCTGTAACGACCCGAGAATCCGATTACCGGGAAGGCCCGATAACCCGAGACTCGTACCGCCACCCACGAGTCCGAAGACTCGGAAGGGTTAAAAGGATGGTGTGGAAACTACACAAGCATCACAGATAATTGCAGAAATTAAACAGTTAAAATATTAAGCAGGAAATAAATTAACAATTTGCATGGTCCACAATAAGAAAACAACAACAGCAGCAGTAGTCCACGACTAGTACAGTGACAAGAAAGAAAAGTACAGCTACACGGGGCATCCCCCGGCTCTGACCTCTGGCACTACCTCTGGGCACCCGCACCACGCTGCGCTCCCGACGCGCTCCCCGAAGGTGGCGTCTCACCTGAAACACGGTGAAAACACGCAGGGAATGAGTCTCGGAACAAGACTCAGTAGGGATCACTCGAACCCTATCTCGTAAAACGAGAAACCACTACACTAGCGGTAGGAGAGTACCTCGGAAAGGAAAGCCCTGTACTTTACAGAACTAGACCCTATGGCACGCAAACCGACACACGTGCCACGGTACGAGAAGACCGAAACCAACGGTCAAACCGTAAAACCCGAAGGTCGGAAACACACGACTGACAGTCTGACACTTCGTACTCGACAGGAGTACCACCCACTAGAAACACAGCCGGTAGCGTCCCCTGACGTCTGACACCGCACCGCAGGTGAACCGCCTGACGTGGTAGGTCCTACCCGAGGCGCAAACACCGTACAAGTAACCACAAACAAGTGACTAGCTGGGGTCACGCACGTCGACGTGGGTCCAACCGCCCCCAACCACGTGTGCACACACAGACCACGCGTCCTAGGTCTGGCCCTCTGACCGGTTTTCCCCCGCAGCCGGACTCTGGCTAAGACGAGGAGCCTACGGTAACCGGTCCACAAACCGTCTTGAAAGGTGGGTGCCCGTACACTACTCCCAGGTGAGACCAGCACCTCGTACTGGTGGGCTACGACTAGTGGAGGGTCACTGAAGGAGTAGACTCTCGAGTCAACGGAAAACGACGTCCGAGTCCGACAACGTGTGGGAACCACCCCACGCACTAGCTCCGTCAAACGGGGCCACGGTCGGAGAAAAACGGACGCACCGCCCACAGCCAAACTCATGACCAAGGCAAACGGAACCTCCGGACACCAAAGACACGGTCACGGAACTCCACGGGGTGCCCGGGACGCACACACGGCCCAAGGGGAACACCCAACAACAGTCAGATCGCGCTAGGGATACCTAGCGCGACACGGAAGAACGCGCTAGGGCCTCCTAGCGCGACAAGGGACATTGCGCTAGGGCCTCCTAGCGCGACAAGGCATGTCGCGCTAGGGACGGCTAGCGCGACAAGGCTGATCGCGCTAGGACCCCATAGCGCGACAGGAACCGCCTCCTGTTCATCTTCTCCGATGAACGCGCTCGGTCGGGGCAACGCGACCTCCAAGAACGCGCTACTGGAGTATAGCGCGTTCTCAGTCCGCGGCCGAAAACGGTAGAAACGCCCAAAAATTCTAACCACGCCCCCATGCCTCCATAGGAGAGGGGAAAATCAAAGGGGAAGACCCCTGGGGACCCCTAGCATGATTCTAGGCCATCAAAACACGAAATCATGCATCAAATTCATAGATCGGGCGAGCTCTCCCCAAATCATGGAAAAACCCAAAAACGCTCAAACGATCCCCTCTCGGCCTCCCCGCGGCCTATAATTAAATCGCGGAAAAGATCGGCATGAGGTTAAGGAACGTCACCCTACCTCAATGGAGCAAATGCTCTGCCGAATCAATCACGAATCACGAAGAACGCTTTAAACTTCACGAACTCCCCACGCTTCCCACGCACGCCGCACGCCCACGAGCTCGCCTCGCCGCCGCCCACACGTCCGCGCCGTCGCCCCGCCGCCGTCCGTAGCCGGAGAGGGGTTCGCCGCGCCCGAATGGGAGAGAGGGAGAGAGGAGGGTGTCACGGTGGGAAGAAACGGAGGAAGAGGAAGAAGAAGAAAGAGAAAGGAGAAAAGAAAAAGAAAAGGGATTAGGGCTTTATAGAAAATCCGAATTTTCGGATAAATATCGAAAAATAGAAAAATATATTTCCGGAATCCTCGGAACGCACCGATCGCAACGGTACCACTCGTGCCCGGGTGAACCGCCCGGTTCGCCTGCAGCGAGCTTCCGAAGAAAAAGCCGAAACACACACCGGGAATCGGAAAACACACGCGGAAAAGCCGCGGAACGCCTCCGGGCCTCCGAAACGACTCCGGATCGCGCCGATCCAAACACGAAAGATGTCCGAAATAAAATTTCGGACACAACGGAGTTGGACACTCCGAAAACCAGATCCGGGACCCACGAAGAAAGGATCCGAAAGTCTGGGATATTACAGGATCACTCGAACCCTACCTCGCAAAAACGGGAAACCACTACGCTAGCGGTAGGTAGGTACCTCGGAAAGGAAAGTCCTACTCTACAAAACAAAGGCTCTACGGCACGCAAACCGACACACGTGCCACGGTGAGAAGACCGAAGCTCAACGGTCGACCCGGCAAAACCCGAAGGTCGGAAACACACGACTGACAGTCTGTCACTCCATACTCGACATGAGTATCTCCCACTAGAAGCACAGCTGGTAGCGTCCCCTGACGTCTTACACCGCGCCGCAGGTGATCCGCCTGGTGTGGTAGCTCCTACCAAAGGTGCAAACACCATACAAGTAACCAGAAACAAGTGATTAGCTGGGGTCACGCCCGTCGACGTGGGTCCAACCGCCCCCAACCATGTGTGCACACACAGACCATGCGTCCTAGGTCTGGCCCTCTGACCGGTTTTCCCCCGCAGCCGGACTCTGGCTAACGACGAGGGGCCCGACGGTAACCGGTCCACAAACTGTCTCAAAGGGTGAGTGCCCGTACACCACTCCCAGGTGAGACCAGCACCTCGTACTGGTGGGCTACGACTAGTGGAGGGTCACTGAAGGAGTAGACTCTCAAGTCAACGGAAAATAACGTCACAATCACAGGTACGCGGAACGCTCCTTGTACCAACACCGACGCATGGCGACACAAGCCGAAATCACCACCTCCCGGGACCCCACGGCACCCTCACGTGTGGCCCCCATATGATGCCCAGCATCAGTCAGACCACGGGTCAGCACAGGGATCGAGACTCGCTCATCCGGGACTCGAATCGGCAAGGGATGGGAGACGCGGTCACCTGAGGACCGCCTCCTGTAGTCGCGATCTACTCAGGACCGCAACCACACGGTCGCGGTCCTCCTGGGACCGCGACCATCCCAGCACGAAAAGATGAACACGGTCACCTCGTGACCGTGTTCACACAGTAGCGGTCTCCTGGAGACCGCGACTGGCGTGCAACGGTCAAACGTCTCGGGGTCCGTGCCGGTCCCCACGGTGAACGCGGTCGCCACCAGACCGCTACCAACAGTCGCGGTCTGTCGCAAGACCGCGACCGCCCACCGACACTCTAAAGCCCCAACGGTTTAAAACCTGATGAAAGTGGTCCCCGCCTGACCGCGACCAGTGAAAACGGTCACTGGTGGACCGCGATCACCTCGGAAAATCGAGAACGGCGGGAAACGGCCGAAAACACCATTCCACGCCCCAATCACCCCCGGGTGATGGGGAAACAAAGGGGGAACTCGTCCCCACGCCCTAGAGTACCGAATGATGCCCCCAAAACTCCAAATGGCGCGGTAAAACTCTAGATCGGCTCTCAAACCCCCAAAGCATGCATTTCCCGTCCCGAGCTCAAACGAACCCCTCTCGGCTCCCCGCCGGCCTAGAAATCACGGGAAAGGAAAGCACAGAGATAAAGGATCGTCACCCTACCTCAATGGAGTGAATGCTACACCGGATCGTCCACGAATCGTGAAGAACGCTTTTAGAAACCCCGCCTCCCCACGCTTGCCGCACGCCCGCACGATCGTCTCGACGTCACCCACGTCCTTGCCATGTCGCACCACCGCCGTCTGCAGCCGGAACGGAGCTCGCCACGCTCGAACGGGAGAGAGGGAGAGAGAGGGCGGCCACGGTTGGGGAAGGAAGGAGGAAGAAGAAGAAGAAGAAAGAGAAAGGGAAAAAGAAGAAGAAAAGAAATGGGAATATATAGAAAATCTGATTTTTCGGAAAAATATCGAAAAATAGAAAAATACGTTTCCGGAATCCTCGGAACGCACCGATCGCAACGGTACCACTCGTGCCTAGGCGAACGGCCCGGTTCACCCGCAGTGAGCATCCGAAGAAAAAGCCGAAACACGCACCGAAAATCAAAAAACACACGCGGAAAAGCCGCGGAACGCTTCCGGGCCTCCAAAATAACTCCGGATCGCGCCGATCCAAACACGAAAGATGTCCGAAACGAAATTTCGGACACAACGGAGCCAGACTCTCCGAAAACCAGATCCGAGACCCATAAAGAATGATCCGAAAGGTCCGGGATATTACACATCCCCTAGAGGAGGGGCCTGGCACACAGTAGCACCATCGACGCCCAAGGCAGGCACCAGCGAGGCGGACGCGGCAGGGGTGGGCAGGATGTCAACGTCTGCAGTGGGCCGCCAGACGGAGCCCAATCTCGGAGCAGGGACCAGAGGAGCGGAGGTGGCATGGAGTCGGACCCTTCCTATAGGGGCAGCATCGCCAGGCGCACCAGCCTGCGGGGGAAGCTTCCTCTTGCAATCACCAACGAGGTGACCTAGACGGCGGCAGGAGGAGTAGAAGAGAGGTGGATCGGGGATGACCACCGGTTGCCAGAAGCCCCCAGCGCCAATGCCAACCCACACACAGTGAGGTAACTTCCTGGAAGCATCAAGCTGGACACATGCTCGAGCCGCATGCGCACGGGTGATGCAGAGAGTGTTCCTGTCGATCTTCAGCGTCGGCCCAATGATGCCGGCAATGGAGAGAATAGTGGCTTCATTATAAAAGTTGACGGGGAGGCCCGGAAGCTCGATCCAGACAGGGACAAGGGGCGTGTCATGCTCAGGAGAGAAGTCGAGCGACCATTGGAAGAACCAGAACGGCCGGCCGTGGACGAGCATGGACTCTTTGGGAAGGACTTGCAGGTAGTCGTCCCGGTTGGAGAAGCGAAGGAGGAGATGCCTCTTGTCCATGGCGCTGAGCAAGAAATCCTGCTGGAATTGGAACCTCTGCGCTAGGTGCGCCCGGATCTGGGAGAAGGGAGGCCGGCCCTTGGGCGTTCTAGCGATGACGGCAAAGTCAAAGGGTCTGCATGTCACCTGGACCTCTTCAATCGAGAAGGCCGCAGGCTCTCCGGAGTCGGTGGTGGCAGGGGCGTGGACGGAGAGAGGCAAGACCGGCGGGGTGAAAGAGCTTAGAACCACTTGAGAGAAAGAGGGGGCAACGGCTGAGAGGTGGGGAGCAAGGAGGGTCCCCCCAGACCGCCAGTAGAAGAAGCTCCCCCAGCAGGCCAGGCAGGGCCACCTCCCGCAAGCGGCCGGCCACCAACGACCGACGGAATGGCAGCAGGTTGGAGCAAGACACGGTGGGCGCTGGGATGAAAGGAGCCGTTCGCACGAGCCCCAACAGCTGTAGACGGAGAAGGATTAGTGGCGGAAGGCGCGCCGGCCCGGCCACCAAGCACCGTCGACGATGGCCCACCGCCGGCAGCGAGCTCCCCGGGGGGAGGGACGGATTTACAAGTTGACTTCGGGCACCATCTAATCCCATCTCCATTTACATCACTAGTACATTCTCTGGTTAACAGATCTAGTACTCAAACAATATTGGCTCCAGACATATGTTCCCCCGTACGTACCTAATCAAGGAGTTACATTAAGTTAGAAGCCGCGCATGGTAATTGAGCATTTCCCCACACTTGATCTTCCCCAGAAACAGGCTGTGTTTTTATCAGATTTGAAGTAGCCTTCTCTTAATAAATTTATATTTGAATTTTATCAGTAATTTAATATGCCGTAAAATATCATAAAATGCCGTAAAATCGTATTTTTCCTATGATTGGAATGCTATTTTTTATGTTTTTTTCATATGAATCAAATATTATTGAGTTTTCTTTCTTTTTTTTTGAGTTGTACAACGTTTGATTGACTCTACATCTCTATTTTTGTGGTACTAATTAAGTGAGACCATTGAGATTGAGATCATTCATTGTATTGATAATAATTCTCTAATCATTTTTTTATTTATTCATCTTAGACTTATAAATTTTCTTATGCTTTGATTTGGAATCAAACAGGTCCGGTGTTCTACAAAAAAAACTTTGATTCTATTTTTAAGAAAAAAGAGGTAGAACTTGTTTCTTTCACTTTTCTTATGCTTGGAATGATAAACGTGGTATATACGGTGGTAGAACTTCCTTCTTTCACTTTTCTTTTCTTTACTTCATAGATTGATTGATACATGTACGTACGTGTGCTGTGTGGATGCATAGGAAAGAGTACTTGTATTTTTCTGGGGCAATTTTGACGTACGGGATGCCAGGGAATCTCAAGTTAAATTAATGGAAAACGTCTCTCACCCCATTTGCAACTTCGCATCCAATTCCGTATTCACTAATTATATGTAGTGCTCGTCCCACACTTTCTTTTCACATCTAACTCGTTCAAAATCTCAAGAAAAAGTAACATGCCCGTGGATGCATGTAAACTATGTAGGCAGAAGATTTAGAATTGGATTTCTGCACATATACCCCCTACAAACTGCCATATTTATATATCCCCTTGATTTTCACATCTTGTCATAAATACCCCTAATATTTTCAAGTTGCAGTTATACCCTCCCGTTAAAATGAAGTTAACTTCAACCAAATATATATATATGCTCGGAAGATTCTAAAAACTCGGGTGAAATTAGGGGTATATATGCAAAATATTTGTGAATTTAAGGGTATATGTGTGAAAATATCAGAGACATTCAATTGGAGTTAACGGTGGTGCTTTGATAGGAAGGGTGTTACTGGCATTTTTTTAAGATATCAGGGGTATTTATGATAATATGTGAAAATTAGGGTAATTACAATCAGAGATTTCACTATTTCAGAATGTACCCATCGCTTCATTTGATCTTCATGTTACCATCGAACTGAAAAATGCAGTTCCAGTGCAGTTCTCGAAATTTGGGGGAGCTAAAAGGGATTGAGACGCAACTCGTAGATCGATCTGCAGGACCTCATCCGAGGTTTCTCACAAGCACAGCTGCACATGATATCAGAAAAATAAAAAAATATCATTTTTTTTTCTATACAAGCACGTACGCTGCATCATATATAGAGAGGAGGTGGTGATATATATATAACCTGTGTGTTAAATTTGGAGTCAAGAAATGATGTTAATTAATAAAACTATTTTGTTTAACCCATTAATGTCGATATAATTAATCTCTCTCCCTTACAATCAGATTTTCCAGGGGACTATATACAATATACATACATATGGCCTCTCCCCTTCCCTAATTCCTGTATGTACGTCAGGCACACACACACACACTGCGCCGCGCCCGAAACGGGATCTCACAGTCATAGCTTCTTTCGGACTCCACCTTGTTCGGTAACACACTTCATCCCCGCGAGTCCGCGAGCCGTTCAAAGTTGGATTAAAACCCACCAGGCTGCTCACTGCTCATGTTAGCGTCGTAGCTCCGGCACCCGCCGGCCGGGTACGTGCAAGGGCAGAGGCACTCGGCATTCCCCGTACGCAGGCTGCCGCCATGGGCACCGCAGCCCGGGGGGCAACCGGTCATGGCCGAGCGACCCCCCTTCTGCCTCTGCTCCTCTTCTTCCTCCTCACGATCGTCACTGCCCACGCAGTCGCCTTCACTCTCCGCTCCGGCCGCGCCAAGTGCGTCACCAAGAACTTGCGCGGTCCCGCCGTGAGCGTGGCCCGCTACCGCGTCGCCGGCAGCGGCGCCGGCAACGGCGTAGCGTCGTCACACAAACATAAGATCCGCGTCAGGGTACGTACTGCATGCTAACCTTCCTCCATTATAAACTCCACCTCCCACATGGCTTCGCGTTGCAGTGGACCTTGCGCTAGCTGTTGATACATTGACAAGGGAGCTGAGTTTGGTGGCCCGCCGTGCTGCAGGTGAGAGATCCCAAGGGGAAGAGCATCCGCCAAGTAGAGAGCGTGGAGTCTGGGGAGTTCGCCTTCTTGGCGAAGAAGACAGGTCGGTACAGCGCCTGCTTCTGGACCCCAAGGTCGAACAGCTCCACCTCTATTTCGATCGACTTCGAATGGAGGACCGGAAACGCCACGCAGACTTGGCACTCCGTCACCAGGAAGAGCAAGATAGAGGTCATCGCTTCATTGCCTCTCTCTCTCTCTCTCTCTCTCTCTCTCTCTCTCTCTCTCTCTCTCTCTCTGATCTCTCTTGCATGTTTGAGCTAACAGGACGGTTTTATACCACACTCTTTCTTCACTTTTAACTGTGCTAAGGTTCTTAAGAACTGCGTTTTTCATCTTCGATCAAACACTGACATACTAGATTGGAAGTGCCCAGGATCTTATGAAACAACCTGTTACATTAACCAACCACTATTAATGGGATTAAACTTCAAAGTTCAAACCACCCCTAGCTCCTACGTACCCCAGTTAATTAAGGGACTACCTGCATGGTAACAATAGTAGTGGATCTAGTGATAGGAATGGTTGTTGTTGGCTCTGATACCACCTTAATTATAAAGAACTCAGTTTCCATCTTAAAAGTTAAAACTTCAAGTTGCTCAATGGGGATCTCCAAAATCCTGTAGGACTACCTGTTAGTATTAGCCAGCCAATCAATGTGGAACCTCCAATAAAAGTGTTGCACAAGTGGTAAACTTTAGTTTTAGTTTGCAGTGTTGATGTTTTTTTTAGCTACATTGACTAATTAAGTCTGAAGAAAACATACCCAAGTCCTCTTATTGATCCTTGAGGATTCATCCAACCCCGGCCAGTTCATGCATTAATTTATTCCTGGGGGTTTACAGCATGATCAACAAACGAACTGTCGATCTAGTAATTAATTACTGTTGTTCAAATGTTGACGTTTTCAAGCACACCGAGTCCATGGTGAATTGTTTTCATTAACTGAGGTATGCTCCTTCTCATCGTGCCATTTTACCACCTGATGCTATTTTCAGCTGTGTTTGGAAAGAGAATGGGATTATGGATTCTTAGAGAGAGAGAAAAATAGGTTCGATTTTACAGGGGTTCTTTTCTTCTCCTTTTATCTCTCTCCGTGTGTCACAATCTCTCTCTAAAGGTCACAATCCTCCTTTTTAAAAATCTGGTAGACATTGACTATTTTGAGAAGGATTATGGAAGGTGAGGATTCCAAAACCATAATCCCTCCTCACAAGTCACAAGCCTTTCCAAACGCGGCCGACGTCGACACCATTCTGCTCCAATCGCCATATAATTACATCAAACAACAAGCCACCGTCTTCCCACGCATCTCTCCAACGATTCCATGAACCATGCCTTCATGCAGATGCAGGCGCAAATGCAGGAGGCACAGGCCAGTAAGCAGCCGCTGCAGGGACCAAATCCGTCTGCGAGTGTAGGAGCGAAGGCCTATGAGAGCACAGGAGGAGACAAGGCATCTGCTGAGAGTGCCGCCGAAGAGGAGGAAGATGATGAGGATGATAACGAAGATGGTGGTAAGGGCGAGAATGATTAAAATTGCCATTCGTTCCACTTGATATGGATTGTTGACCATTATTTTCGACGGACTGCTGGACTTGGTTTGTACTAATTTATGTCTCTATGTTTATAGCTTATCTTTTAATAAACGTGATCTTTGTAAGCATGTTTCTTTAGCTCATTAGCTACGCTCATGTTTGAAAAGAAGGTTGTAAAGAATTTTTCTTTTCTTTTCTTTTCTTTTCTTTTCTTTTTTTCTAATGACATTTGGTCACGGCTCAAGTTACGGATTAGTAAGGAAGTTTGGGAACAAACTTTTTCTTAAGGATATTTCTATTTTAAAAATACTTCTAAGTTAAGTCTCCATTCTTTTTTTGAAATAAATTGAGAAAAATGTTCAAAAAACATAACCAAACACCATATTATTTATTTTGCAAAAGGATATACATCCATGGCTCTAGGGTTAGTAGTTGTTTTTCTTTGAGTTTTTTACATAAAAATCATTGTTAAACAAAAATTTATAAAAAAAAAATATTTCTAAAAATATATTAATATACATATGACTGTGTAAATCTAAATTGTGTAAAAATGTCATTTTCATTCATTGACATATCACTTTTTTTGTCAAAAAGTTATAGAAAAATAATATTTAAATGATATTTATGTATTATTTGAATTAACATGATGATATGTTTATTAATATATTTTTAAAAATAAGTTTTTTTAAATTCACCTCTAACAATAATTTTTATACAGAATTTTCTTTTTCCTTTTAGTATAGTGACACGTGGCACGCGGCTCAAGCTTCTGACACTAACAAGCTTATTTTTTAAAAGTGGACAGACATCAATGGCGCCAGAGATATCCATAATCATCGACGAAAATAATATTCTTAGCAACGGCTCATTGTACCCGTTAGATGCCGCTCGACATCTTGCCAATGTACATCCAAGAAAGTGGAAATCTTATTACCCGTCGGGTAGCTCACACGTCTCTCCAAAAAAAAATTTAAAAAAAAAAGAGGAAACTTGGATTTTGTTGATGGCTTTCCGCAGGTGGCAAAACGCTCTCTTTACTGAGTGCTCCGATCCTAACCTTTTACCTCCTTACATGCTTATATCTAAAAGTCACTCTTTTGGAGATCAAGCATGCATGATTTCATCTGATTGATTCATGCTCGTCCAGTTTCAAATTGTTGGTCCGAAGTTATAACAAAACTCAGATATAAATGAGTAGAGCTTTTGCGAATCTGAGCAGAAGACTAGCTGACATTCAAGAAGTGTAAAAAGAGTGGGAGGATTATTGGCGGCGGTTCATTCCGTCAGAATATTCTCTCCATGTGAGTCTATTTCTACAAACCTATTTGACGTAGCGCACTCCAATATTTCGGATGTAGCTTCCTCGCCTTCTATGAGAGAAATACGTATACAGTGGGATTTGTAACTCCAATCTCCCCCAACACTCACAGACACATCCACAAACCTACTCCCAACATCTCTGGCACTGCCATCATCTCCCACAAGAACGTCCCTCATTTTGTAACCACCATTATCATCTTTCCTCTTTCTAACCCTTTTTTTCGCTTTTTTAGCTCTCTACACTGTCTTGTAATATGTCGGAAGCGACAAGGCGACACCTCTTGCCGGAGCTTATCAACATAGACACATGCCATCCATGGAAGCTCACGACTGACGCTATTCCCAGGTTCAATCCCTGGGTTCCAACGAAAAATGAAAAGCAGGTGCAAGGAGTTCATTTTAGAATCAAACTGAAATAATATGAGGGTCAGCCAGCCAAGCTGATGCAAACTGATATTAATTTGCACAATCACTACTCAGCCCAAAAAATGCCAATGGACAATATATCGCCACTCTGTGCACTGGCAAAAGCGCACAGAAATAATCAATCTCTCGACCAACATGTAAGATGTGACACTCTCGAGTACACAATATGGATCGACTCCTGAGGCATGATTGCCACGTTTTTCGCTACCTAGGGTGCAGTTCAAACCTCATCAAGAAGTACTGGTAGAAGCAAAATCTGCTAAGGCTCTTTCAGTTGCAGTGGCCAACAATCAAGGGCAACAGAGCACACCGAACACTGAAGCCTCATTTGGTAATGGGAGCAAGCCAACGGAATTACTGGGTTCCTACGCTGATGAGGCAACCTCAATTGCACTACCTAAAGGCCATGCAGCTTCTACATGGTAGTTCCCATATTGCACTTGCTTAACCAGTGTGATCTCTTGCAATGGCTCCAATGCTGTACATCAGAAAACAATGGGAGGAAAAGTTTCATGATTAAAAAAATGCACGTGTTTTGGGGGGGGGGGGGGTAAGGTCATGGCACCAGGCACTGTAAAACTTACCAAACCCGTCGACAAGCAATGTGTACTGATACACCAGGTCCATACATAGGTAAGGCAAGTTGTCCTCCGCAACATCAGAATAAGTTGCCTTAGCCTCCTTCAAATTCAATCCACATGCATGCTTAGCAGCATCCTCAAAATCTGAAGGCTTCACCTTAGCAACAGGAACCTTTGGATCTACAAAACCAGCCTGCATAGGATAACAATTACATTAGAGACTGTAATGGGATGCCAACAAAAATAGCAGTATATAATCTGCTAGTAACCTGAGAAATAGTGTTCTAATCATCACCTCTGCAGCCCTATCAAAGAAGAATGAGGCCACAAATAGATTTTTCTGCCCATCACCACCGCCACCATTCCACACACCACCAAACGTGCACTTCATGTGTGTACATGTGGGTTCATCTACCTTGAGGGCTTTAACAGCAGCATCTCTGCATTTAGTGTAACTAGCCCCTGAAGGTGATGCTGAAGCAGGATACAAACCATTTCCATATTTGTATGATCCTTCAAAGCATGAACAAGTAAGTCAGATAAACATGCAATCATATCTTTATGCTGACATCAAATTGAAGAACAATGTTGAAAGAAGCAAAGATAAATGGAACTGCACAAGGATAACCGCATAGACATGTTTATTAATCAAAAACAGCTTAGTAAAAAACCATCTTATGTTGGAAAACTTTTATCTATAAACAGTAGCATGGTTTTGGGGTGGCCACCCCTCTCGCACGCTATTGGTATGCAAGTGTTTACCTCTCATCACAGCCCTTTATCTATAAACAGTGCTTTGATGAGCATGAGCGCTTAAGTGTATCAATCATATCCATCAAAAATCTCATCAGAAAAATTAATACTGGGTTTAGCACAATAAGATTAACAGTGGGACTAGCAGATCATATAGAGTTGGCTATGACAAGAACAGGTTGGAGTCTGGACACCAAAAACATCCCCGCACCCCAAAGGAAAGCCAATGCACCTTACCCATGTTCTGCCAGACCAAAAACCTGATTATGAATATCATCTTCCTGCTGAGTTGTTATCTTTTCAAGGACATAACATTGAGAAAGCTATTCGGAGCAATCTTGAGTGCTCATAGCCCTTTATCCTCAGAGATTATAACGATTCAATCTACCACAAGATAAGCCTGCTTGTTTGACCAATCTAATGTGTGAACACCATGCAATAAGAATCCCCTAATCTAGAGGTGGTCTAGTCCTTTAACTATGTACAATGGCTGTAACAACGGCAAAGTATCTCAGATACATGATTTCCATAGCTCCCAAAGTACAAGAAGCAAAAGATGAAAGGGGGATAACCTATGTTCAAAAAAGGTTAGCCCAGTATTGTGGGGCTCCCACTACTGAGGTGTCCGTGAGGGTCAACTGCACAGAGTCTTTGCCCTGCCTTTCATAGAGAGGCTGGTTCTGGTTTTGAACATGTGACCTCCAGGTTAAATGGAGTACCGAGGCTCCCACTCAATAATCCATATTCCAATCATTAGTGCAATTTGTAACTGCCCATCCTGATAGGACTGAGGGAAGGTTATGGCCCCACATAGTTAGGCTGAGATGTCATAAAATGTATCTCAGCATCCTTTTGCTGTGAGGCAATCCCATCAAAACAACATTGCAGACAAGGCGGCTATAAGGGCTATCTATGTTCAAATGGACATAATAATTTAACATAGTGTGACCATCAATTGAAATATGAACTAAAATTGGGAAGGAGCTTGTACCAATGTTGAATGAAAACTATGAAATAAATGGCAAATAAAGAAGGAAGTTCAATTTCCTCTGAATAAACATGATCAAGAATCCGAAGAACCTATCATAATGGTAGGTAGAACTAAACATGAAGCAATGGTGAATAAATATTTGAAAATAGACACCAGATACATATGATACTTGGACTTTACCTTTGACAGATAAGATCCAATACAATGTGGGTGTCCACCTGATATAAGCAAAGAGTAAATGCTGTTTCCTGTGTGTTTCCTTCGGACCTCTTTACCTCCCATTAAGTTTTTGGATTTTTAGAGGCATCTCCTCTAAAAAAACTTTACAAAATAAGAAAATGATAGTTACTAGGTTACGATCCTCATCACATATTGGCTCCCCTTTTTGTGTCTTCCTTCCTCCTAATCTAATATGCAACCTCCCCTCACTTCCAAACATGGTTTGCCATCTCTTACGAGATGTCCGAGATCTCTATCTCTCCAAAGGTCGTGAGAAACGGAGCCCCCGAGATCGAGATCTTCTTCCCTTCCCCTCGATTTCCTCCTTACTCTCTCCCTGTCTCTCTCTACCTTGGCCCCCTTGAGCTCTCTCTCTCCCCCCAGTCTCTATCTCTCCCTTGACTCTCTTTGTCTCTCCTCTGTGACTCTCTCTCTCTCTGTCTCTTTCTCCCCCCCCGGTCTCCCCTTCTCTCTGTTTGAATGAGAGAGAGAAAGAGAGGAGGGGAGACAAAGATACATGTACCATTTTTGATATATTTGTGATTCACGTATCACTTTATGTATCTCTTTTCGATGTAACTTTTGATGTATATTGACATTGGTGCATGTGAATGTATTTGTTATCGTTATAATTACTCTTTATTTTGTAAAGTTAAGTTGTCAATTAGAGAAATATGTTTGTGAAATTAAGTGGTTAATAAAAAAAATAGCATTTTCTTAGAAATAGACTATATATATGAAAAAAAATCCAAAATCACTAAACCCGATCTCCCGAGATTTTTCTAAGATCTCTCTGAGATCTCTTTTCTTCTGCCTTTCCAAGACGGAACCGATATTTGAGACAGAAAACCTTGCTTCCAAAGCTGTGGTTCCATGTTATATGATCGTAAGCTCTGTGCCCTTGTCTACCATTGAACTTCTCTATCAACATACCTCTACACTCGTAGCATTCTTCAACTTCTGGCACCATGGTCCAGTAGCTCTAAGTTGCTACCATGGTTTGCCGAATCGGGGCGTACCGCACTGTACCAGCCGTGCCGAATCCTACCTACCTACTTGGGTGAAACCGGTGCGCTGGCACGTCGGCACGGGGGCAATCCGGCAAACTTGTCACCGACAGCCAACAGCGGCAGCAATGACAGCGACACAGGGTTCATCGGCAAGGGGATCTTCTGCTGGAAGCGGCGGTGCGGCTACAGCAGTGCGGGGTTCGTCGGCAAGGTGGATGACAGCAAGGATGGCAGTACTAGTTTTGATATCGGTTTCGGTCAGGACCGAAACGTATCGGTTTCGGTTTCGATTTCGGCCGAAACCGGTTCAAAAACATTCAAAAAGGCAAAAATTACAGTGAGCAGGTCCGGTTTCGGACCGAAACCATTAAAAAAGTTTTTTTAGTTTCGGACCTGCTACAGTGAGCAGGTCCGAAACTGTTTCGGTATGGGCCGAAACCGATACGTTTCGGCCGAAACGTATCGGTTTCGGCCGATATTGCCATCTATGGATGGCGGCGGAAGCGGAGGGCGATCAGTGATGGCGACAGCGAGCAGCGGAGCTGAGGGCGAGGGAGGGAGGCAATGTGGCAGAGCGGAGCGGAGGGCATGCCAGCGGGGAAGAGAGGCGGCTAGAGTTTACAACCGGAGAGAGGGATCGGGGGTGGGAACAAAGAAGAAATGGTTTTGGGTATTTTATAAAGGAATCCCCGTAAAAACCAGTTTCTTGCCATTTTGGATTCAAAAAAAAATGTTCTCAATCCAATATGGCACTGTACCATACCGGATCGTACCTCAGAAAAACTGGCATGGCCAGTCCAAACGATCCTGCAACCTTGGTTGCCACTGACAATTAACAGCGGCTAAACATCCCCATACTCTGTGCATGGGCTGTGCATTAGTATTGTGCTGCTGCACCTCATTGCAGACTGGTCTGGCCCACCAACATCAGTTCCCATCTCCTGATATTCGTAGATTTGAAGATGGATAACGCTTTACAAAAAGCTGAGAACTTAGTGGTGTGAAAAACCATGGTGTTAATGTGAGCCTTCAGTAGACAAAGCACGATAGAGGAGATGGTGTTTATGGACTGCAAACCGTAGGTGTCACGATCTCAGGATAAGAAATATCAAATATGATGAGGCTACACAATCTTAAGTCAATATCATGAGAGATAGTGCCCACTGATTTCTACTGGTCTGAGGACATTGTAGGGGAACTGAGTGGAGAGAGCAAAAGTAAAGGAAAGAAATGAAAGGACATTTGCCTCCAGAAATTCTAGGCATGCCTCACCCATCTCACTAGGTTGTGGTTGGGGATTGAAGATCCTAACCTAATGGAGCATTCCTAGAATTTGAAAAGACAAAATGACCTTCACATTGCATGTACTTATTTTAATAAGAAAAAAGAAAATCCAACAACAAGAGAAGTTGAACAACCATAGCCCATGTTTATTATGTCAACATGAGAAGACATGGGAAAGCTTGGCCCTCTACATAATCTGAGAATGATGGAAGTGAAAATCTAGTACAAAAGCACAGTTAAGTTAGTGCAAAATGTATGTGCATAAGAAGGAGACCTAGCCCTGAACCAAAGAGGATCTGCTGGGATCAGCCAGGATCAGGCTGAGGGCCCGAGCTATACCTAATGGGTAGTTTTCTGGCCACTGAGGAAAGCTTGTTACCCACTACTAACTGCTGGAAATGACTAGCAATGTCTCCTTTGGAGCTTGAAGGCTATGTATATGCCCTCCTTTCACCTGTCCACGATGCCACAAATGCTATCTTATTCTCTGTTTCACTTCTGTCATCATTAATCAAAATTCCCCTGCAGAGAATATTCCAACTACTCCGAGCATCTCACTTCAACTGCCGTCATTCCATGCCTCTCTTTTTCTCTCCCTAACCAATGTATTTATTCCTGCTTCCAGCATCCTTTACCATGAATGGAGACTTGACCATCAGAGGGCTCCCCCCACCCCCCAAACATAACTCTAAGAGGATCCAACATCATCTCCCCATACAAGCTCATGATAGCTTTCTCCCAACAATCTTCTTCCTCTGTCCCCTCGGATCAATAGTCACAAGCAATCCTTCAACAGTTCTTGACAACATTACTGCTACTTGAAAAGCTTCAACTCCCAGCTTCCAAGCACCAAAAGATAAAAATTGTGGCATTCAAGTCAAAGAAGGAAGCAAAAAGGAAAACACCAAAAAGCAAAGGGTATGTGTGATAGAGTGAAATCCCGGTCAAAATGTCCCAAGGACCAAAGACCCTTGGTTGGCATTCCCCGCAAAAACTTTTTTTTTTAAATTCAAATGGGCCCATGGGCAGGATCAGCCGGAATCAGCGGGGATCGGCTGATCCGTCCCGATCCGGCCCAATCCCATCGATCCCACTGTTGGATCGGTCCACTTTGACTCGAGATCGGGTCGGTTCGCCTGGAAACCGATCGGATCGGCCGATCCGAGCCGATCCGATCCAATCCGGCGAACCATGCTATCCAGGGTCAATTGCCCCCCGCCAAGGATCCGGAAGGAACCTATCCCCTCCAAATAGGTCCTCCCAAGTACCTATCCGGTCCCAAGTGATACCCTAACCTCTATAAATACCCCCATGGGCCCGACGGTTGAGGGGGATTGGAGAAGACACTCGGAGGCACGCTTGGAGTACTTATGCTTTGTGTGTTTGTGAAGACCCAGTCAAGGATATGATTTATAAATGCCCTGGGGTCTTGCTTTTATGCCCCTAGGGGCTTTGTTATGTAATTTTTCTATATATTTTGATGGTAGAAGTATTATAATTTTCTGAATTAATCAGAAATTATGAAAATATCCCCAAAATTACAAGAAAACCCTACAATGTCTTGTAATTGCAGAAATACCTTGCAATATCCTGTAATTGCAGAAATGCCCCGCAATGCCGTGTAGTTGCAGAAACACCCTGCAAAGTTCAAGAATTGTAAACATGTCCCATATTTTTGCAAAAAAGTCCTATAATGTTCACAATTTGTCGACAAAGTCTTGTATTCGTAGAAGAGCTTTGTATTTATGCAAATATTCCTTGTTTCTTCCAAGAATTTCAAAGATACCCTGGCTCTTGGTTTATTATGTGAATGTCGTTCTTTGGTGTGACATTAAGACTCAAATTATCTTCACAATCCCTAGCCAATATCAAATTGCTTAGGTGCCCTCGGCCGATGTCAAATAAACCCTAGAGGTATCAAATTGCAAACATACCTTTGTCCCTGACAAGTTGTATTCAAATCTCCAAATAATGTTGAACTGCAACATGATCTTTAGTTTATGGCTAAACCCTGGTGTAAATCCTCAACCTACCCCTATTCTTACAGGTTTGTAGGTCCGTCGTGTCCTAGACCAAATTACCCTTCTATCCCCGTCACGGTACAGTGACATTCATCCTTTTCCTTTTGTTGTAGTCACGCCCTCACCCTTAGCATCATAACCGGTATTGTGAAGGACAATGAATCTTCTTTGACAGTTAAACAAAGGTGTTCAGGCTTTATGCCGATGTAAATTAACACTGACTGAGGTCAGTGGGGAAAGGTGTAGCACCCGAACCCAAATCGTCTGATAACTTAAATCCACAGAATTAATGATGAACATGATATTTAAATAGCTAACAAGTGTGCATTTATGTTCAACAAATGAACATCTCTTTAAAATTCTTTTCCATGTTCAACAGTCTCCCTCACCTTCTTTTAGCTCTATTTATAGGAAAAGAAATATTCATTAACTCCCACTCCCCACATTGTTATAGAATACCCTTTGTAGGGTAGTATGGGGGCATGGACTCCCCAACTCAATGCACGATATCTTAGACCTGTTGGAAAACTCAAGCACTATTGAATTACACATTGGGAAGACCAAAGAACACCTATAAGCTAAGAAATAATAAAACAAAGAGATACTTTGTTGGGGATACTAAAACCAAGACTAAAAAAATGCTGAAGTGGAAATATCAAATGACAAACCTAAAGGAGACTCCTAATGGAGATGCTTGCGACCTGAAATTGTTGCATGACATAAATATGCATGAAGGCTAAGAAGAAGTGGTTGAATCAATTTTCCCCGGGCGGAAAATGGTTCCTCCTCGAGGTTGTGCCACTTTTCTTGAAATGGTGCACATCAACCCCCCATTTGAATAGATGGCAATGAAACCAATGGCAGTGTTTTGGAGAATTTCCATATTTGTTGTTTGAATCAGGGTTCACCGACTCATTGGGACAGATTCACCTGGATCCATCCTGCTCTATGTAGTCAGAGGAGAGAAGCGTCTGAGGCGTCGCCTCAAGCCTCAAACGCCTAAGCGATGGCCTAGGGCGTTTAAGACAACATTTCATTAAAATTATTAACAGGTAAGATATGTACATATTTCATTAAATATGTCAACAACATATATAAAACCTATAAGAATACTTAATTTATACATGCACATGTGTTATTATGGAATGGGCTGGGTGGCCCAACTGGGCTCGGCCCAAAGGCGCCCATGGCCCTGGCCAATCGCCTAGGCGAGATTAGCTAAGGCGAGGCAAACTATTGGAGCCTCGGCTCATAGCCTAGGCGAGCTCCTCAAGCACCTTTGATAACATAGATCCTACTATAGCATGAGTCGACCTAACTCAGACCGAGTCGTCCAATTGAGCCCTTTAAATGACTCGGGCCGGCTCATTCTGTATCACGACCTAGGTTTGCCATCGTACGATACAAGTCACACAACTCATACTAATGCAGTACAATTCAGCCAACCATATATTGAATAAACTTGTTAAAACAGTGAGAATTTCTTTTTTTATGAACTTCCATGACTCCATTTTTTATTCTTCAAAAGCTTTGTTCCATTGGCAGCATCAATTGTTAGGTAGGAACGAAGTTGAAGATTTTCTTCCTGCTTTTGAACAAAGTAAACTTGATAATTGATATATTCACACTGAAGCCTCTTTTTTTTGTGAACATGAGCTAACTATGGGGTTACACTGTTTTGGCATCCCACAAGAAAAATGTTCGTCTTCATGGAGCAATGAACATACACAATCACCTTGAAGATAATGTTAAAAGACCTGGAGGTCTAATCAATCTTTACTACAGTACTACCATTGTATGACATACGCTTCTCTTCAAAAACCTTCTCTCTCTCTCTCTCTCTCTCTCTCTCTCTCTCTCTCTCTCTCTCTCTCTCTCACACACACACACACACACACACACACACACACACACGAACACAAATTGTAGGAAATTTCTGAGAGTACTAGCAGCAATTTAATGATAAAACCAATATGGGAAAATGATTTAAAATGGAAATGGGAAAGAAGAGGAATGGATTTGTGGGACCCACCTTGGTTTTAGCTCTACACCTAAAGAAATAAGACAGTATTCGTCAACTCTCAGCAAATGATCTCCACGTTATGATACAAGAACACCTTTTTTATGGGTGCTAGGAATAAGGCCTTCCCAAAGTCAACTCACAAAAAAGGCTTTAACATCTTGGAAAACTAAAAGGCTCTTGGAGGGCATAAAATACAATCTAAGAAGACCAAGGACACCCTGAGAAACTGTCTCCGTAAGATAGGATGTACTTTATTTGAAACTAAAAGTCAACTAGAATAGATTCCTTGCAGAGTGATGCTAGTCTAATGAGAATTTGCAGCATCACATAAGAGGCTTATGGGCAAAAGATGGGCTGAATGAATGGACAGGGCCCCTTTGAGGATGTGCTGACGTATATCATCATGGAGGCCCACTACTCTAGGTGCAGAGGTAACTTGGCATTGGTATCTCATTGAATCTTAAAGAAAATACTAAATCAAAATCGGAAATGTAAGTTTCCTTTTCTAAAAAAATAAAGAAAAGTGATGGAAAAAAGAAAAAGAGTTAATTATACAAGCAAAAAATGATAAGGGAGTTTAAAGCAAGTTAAGAAAGTATGAACGAAAGAGATACCACCCATCCAAAATGACAATCTCCGAAGGCTGAAAATATATAAGTAGAAATGAGAGTTGTACCCTGGTGTCCAGCCAAAATGCAAGAATTTCCAGACCCATCATCAACCTTCAGAATCTCTGCTCGTGCAGCTAATAAGCCATAATGCAGGTAACTGTTGAACCAAAAACAAGAAAAGTTGCATAAGTATCATATGCAAAGGAAAGAAAAACATCTAAATGCATCTCATAGGGTCCTTTTGGAGAACTCCAAACCTTCGAAAAGCAGTTATATGAGTCTCTCTCTCTCTCTCTCTCTCTCTCTCTCTCTCTCTTTTTGGGGGGGGTAGGACGGTTGGGTTCTAGGGGGTGCAATGTTATTCACATTTTGATGCAAAAACAGTGTTCAAGTCAACAACAGACATCCTCTAGACCCAAGAATTGTTTCATCAAGGAGATGTAGAACCTGTGAACATAGAGGTAATATTTGGTTCCTTTAAGAAACAATTCCTTCACGTAAGTATCTTCCCCATTCTTGATTGTGGGAGCTTTTGCAGCATCACTTTCTGAAATAGCATAGGCCATTTGGACAGATCCACCTCCTAGATCAACCACACCAACCGTGTCGGCATGTGTCTTTCCCAAATTACCCAACAGATAGTTTATTGTAACCTGTGAGTGAAGTAAACTTGTAAGTACTCACTCATAGAATGACGAAACATATGTAGTGATGCACAATATAATGTAAATGAGGAGACTATGCAATCATCATTTGAAACAACTGAAATACAATGCCTTCACATGATAATTAAGCCATCATACTTTCAGCCAGAAAACCCAAAGGAGAATTTATCTTCTAGTAATATGCATGTCAGTATGCAACTTTTGGTAGATATATTAATAGCTGCTACTGAAGCAAAATTTGTAACAGTGTATGGTCTAAACTAAGATGATTAGATAACCTGACACTTTTAGGTCCTGTTTGATATTGGAATGGGATACCCAAACCGATGAGAGAGAAACGGTGGGCCCCACCCGCTCTCCTCCCAGACAAAATCGCTACCTGGGGTTGGGTAGCGTATTCGCGCCGATGGGGGCGAATACGCTACCCTAACCCATCTTCAAACAGGGCCTTATGGAATACACTTCCAAGTTTTTCCTAATATTTAGGTAAGACCTACTTTCCCCATAACTTCAAAGAAATACCAAACCATTTTTTCATGAACCAAGAATTTCTTCTTCACAGGATTAAAAAAAATGTAAGCAAGTAAGGAACTAGCAAGAGCAGGCCACAAGTCTTTCATGATCCTACATGCACAGGAAAGCCTTGAATGCAGAACCAAGGTTCGCAGTACCGGTACCAGAACCGGCATCGGTCAGGGCCGGTACCGGTACCAGTATCTACCGGCCGGTAATGGTACGATACAGCCTGGCAGTTAGTCCCCCTATATTAGTGTACATATATATACATGGGTTTAAAAATTGGAAAAAATGTTAAAAATCAGAAAAAAAAATAGGAAAAGTTAATAGAATGCAAGATCCAACATGATTGAACACAATCTAACACATATATTGAAAAACTGAGGTATTGATGTAGTGAAATTTGATACTTAAAAACATGTAATTGAGAAACTGACTCAATCCTGTGCCACTGCGGGAGGCGGGTGGGAGTGCGAATGGAGGAAGGGGGGAAGGCTTGGGCTCACAAGTCACGGGACTGCAAAGTGCAGCCTGTGAGTTGAGGGAGGCCCTTAATCGGATGGTCCCGATGGAACAAACCGGGCCAGACTGGCCCCGGTTCGTTTGAGTTTTTTTTTAGTTTTTTAATAGGTACCGGTACCACTATCAGCTGGTACTGGACCGGTCGGGTCTGGTACCGAGATGTACTGCCCGGTACCAATACGTACCGGGTGGTACTGCAAACCATGTGCAGAACATCACGGTGCTTCATAGTGAAGAATCATATATGAATATTGCCAAAGTAAATAAGACACTGGTCCTCAGCTAGACAGCTCAAGAAATCAACAGCCAAATTCTCATCTTTATAGGTTGACTTCAAAACGACATCTGTGCCAAACAGAGAACATTACTTTGTTGACTAGACAAAAAAAACCGATATTGCTTACCCACTGAAATGCACCTTCCTGAGCTCCATCAAGAACAGTAACCCAGTCTGGTTGAAATTTGAAAGAACTCTTCTTTTGCAGAAAATCTTTCACCTGCAGAGTCCAAAGTCTGAGTTAATGCATGAAATATTTAATGGAAGTAGGAAGAGTAAGTTTGTCTGTTCATTTATCTGACCTCCATAACTGACTGAACTATGATTAAAGTGCCAAAGAAAAATTAGATTGCATTGAGATAAAATTTCATCAAATGAAGTTCAAGTTCACGAAGAAAGAGCATACTGCTTGCAATATTCTTTCAGATGTTTCAGCACCCAATGCTCTCAAACCTGCAGTTGCCTGAATGAACACGAAAATGGTTAGATATCTATCATGAAGGGACTAGTTATAAAAAAGCTCAGTACTAAGGGGAAAAGAAATCAAAGAATTTATGGTTGTAAAATCCTCATTACCCCAACTTTTACGGGTGTTAACTTTCTCAGTTCTGAAGGAACCGCATTCTCAGCCATTTTCAAAAGAGATTGAAGTGAATTCGCAGCTTCCTCGGGATATTTGGAATATGAACTCAACCCTGGCTTTTTCTGCAAATTAACAGCCAACTATGCTAAGAAGAAAGACTTCTATCAAAAAATCCAACCAAATGATGCACTCTACTACAAAGAAATAATTGGTTGAAGATAAATTACTAAATTGGAGTAGACTGAATCTAGGTATTACTAGTAAACTTCAACAGGAAAGTCCTGACTCAAATATCAAACTTCTCATCTTAACTTTCATTACTGTGTAGAATGTTTCGGCTACCATGTTCAAGGAATGCAAGATTGAATCGGCCACCTGGATCAGGTATGCCAGATCCCGATCCAATCCGGATCGGATCGGCCGATCCAAGGGTACTGAGTCAATCCACACAAAAAAAGGTATTTACACAATTAAAAGGAGTCCTAAATAAATAAAAAGGTACATTTATAAACTGAGAAGCTATTTACACAAATATAAATCATGTAAAGATATTTTTATCTCAGGTTGGGATCAGCCATACATAAAAGCAACAGCCGATTTTGGTCCGATTCGGACCGAGTCAATCACTTTTTAATTATTAAAAAAATCATTTTTTATTTTTCCAATTGGGATCAGCTTAGGAGCCAGAATCAGATCGACCCTGCCAATTCCTATCTGAATTGAATGATCCAGATTGGGATCGACCGATTCTGCATTCCATGACCATGTTTTGACAGTTATTGCACAAAAAATACACCATGATTTTAGCTTCAGCAGAAGAATACTGGGACTTCAGACGTTGGACGTCATATGTCTAGCAAGCATCCTAATTCTCCAGCAAGTGTTGTGACAATAGCTACCTAAGCATTTAGTTTCATGCCATCCTTTAATAAATTATGGTACTCAAGAACAATATCCTTTTGGTGAATTGATGTGAAGAAAGTACAATTGTTTTGGCTGAAAAGATTGATAACTTTAGTTAGTGTCAATAGATGTCCAGTCATTTAGTTCCATGCCTTTTTTTATTACATTATGGCACAAGAGAACACTAAGCATTTGGTACATAGACAACAACAAAATAGACTGCCTTCTTGGCAGAACCACAGTGAGGAACTTTGACGAGTGGGAAAGATTGTGGCCACTATCCATGTTTGACGTTGGTTGAGGAGATAAAAGAAGGAGCCTAATCTGCACCAGTTGTATAGCTACATACATTTCCCATGGTGGCATCAGGTTCCTCCATTTGCATGCACTTCCCACTGTTGTTCTCTGGAGAGGTAACACATTTTTTGGCTTGAAACTTATGATGAACT
>JAHNEJ010000896.1:0-121707 GCA_022559845.1 Amorphophallus konjac
GGTGATAGTCAACTCATCCTTCGCCAGGTGCTCACTAAATATCGCACTCGCGATCCCAAACTCAAGCCATACCAAGAACTCACTACTGCCTTTGCCAAACTGTTCACAAAATTGATCTTTGTTCATGTCCCTCGTCATCAGAATATTCTCGCCGATGCCCTCACCTCGTTGGCATCATCCATAAGGTTCTCTCTAGGAAGATGGTTTAAGTCTATTTCCATCTACAAACTTCACGCCCCTGCAATCGATGATGCTTCCTACATAAATATCAAAGACAGGATAGCAAGAAAGATCCTGCAGGAAGATATCCTTGAGAAGAGGGAGATCATGTTGGCAGAGGCCGAAGAAGAACTGGCTGATGAAGAGAAACCATGGTTCTATGAAATCGTCAAATACTGCCAAGATCAGTCTTATCCTGAAGGGGCCACCACAGAGGACAAGAAAGCCATAAGAAGGGTGGCTTAGAAATATACATTGGTTGGAGGTCTACTCTATAAGAGGAGCCTTACTGGTATTCTATTAAGATGTCTTGGTGACGATGAGGTTTGGAAATGTGTAGAGGAGACGCACTCGGGTGTGTGCGGTGGCCACGTGAATAGTCAGATGCTCGCCAAGAAGATCATTCGGCAAGGCTTTTATTGGCCCACTATGGAAGAGGATTGTGCTGTCTATGTCCGTAGGTGTGTCAAGTGTCAACTTCACGCCGATAAAATCCATTCACCATCTTCCTCACTTCACCCAATATCCTCCCCGTGGCCTTTCTCCATGTGGGCATTCGACATCATTGGTCCCCTAGGTGATCCCAATTCCCTCACCAAGTAGAAATCTTTCATCCTTACTGCGACGGAATACTTCACCAAATGGGCCGAAGCCGAAGCTTACGTGGAAATCAAGGCGTCAACAGTCTGCAAATTCATCATGAAGAACAACCTCGCCAGATTCGGCGTCCCAAGCACGATCGTCACCGATAATGGGCCACAGTTCATTTCTCAGGACCTACATGACCTCTGCAAAAGGTACGCAATTGCATTGCATCATTCATCACCTTATTACCCACAAGGTAACGGCCAAGCGGAGGCCACCAATAAAACATTGCTCAAAATCATCAAAAAAACCTGCGAGTCTAGTAAGTTTTCAGACTGGCCAGAAAAACTTATCGAAGCCCTATGGGCCTATCGCACTTCAATCCGTACCCCCACCGGGCAGACTCCATTTGCCCTTACTTATGGTATGGAAGCGGTAGTCCCGTACGAGACTCTGATCCCTTCTCTCAGGGTACAATTGGACGAGGAATTTCCCCTCGACGATCGTCGTAATTCACTCCTCGCCCAGTTGGAACTCTTGGATGAGAAGCGGCTGGCTGCTGCCGAACACGCGCGTGTGTATCAAAATAGACTCGCTCGTTTTTACCAAAAGAAAGTTGTTGAGAGAAAATTCAAAGTCAGAGAGATGGTCGTAAAAAGAATTTTTGTCAAACCTGGAGGGCCGCGTTCTAAGCTCCAACCCAATTGGGAAGGACCATTTTTAATTCAAGCCGTGTACCCTGGCAACGCCTACAAGCTAATCAACGCCGAAGGGACCGAGTTATCCCACCCTTGGAATGGGCTTTATCTTAAGAAATACTACCCTTAGCACAAAATTAAAAAAAATGATGAAAAGATAAAAAACATCAAAAATAAAGAAATACCAAAAACCACTAAAAATATGGAAGATTCAAAATACCGATGCCTGGCAGTCACCATGTAGTTAAGTCACTGCATCTAACCTTCATGTTAGGATAGGGCCCATTAAAGCTTGGTAGGCACCGGGTCTTGATTTGCCAGAACCGTGGAGAGCCCTGTCCGGCCACGTCGACCTATGCTCGCTCGAAGGAAGCTAACATGTGCTCACTTATGTATTTTATTCAAAAAAGTCGATAGCATCACCTACGGTGGGGCCCCACCCAGAAGATCTCCGGAAGCTGTAATCTTTATTATTTTCTCTTCGACCAAATGAGACAGTCAGCGCCCTTAAAACGCTAAGCATGAGAAACCGAAACTCAAACCCCAAAGGCAAGAGTAGGATCCATTTCCCTGAGCATCGATCAGAGCACGAGAAGAGGGCAGTGTCCCCGCAGGCATACGAAAAGGGAGCCCACAAATGTCAAACGACTATATCTCCCTCACAAAAAGAAATACAAAATCAAAATTAAGAGAAAAGCCTGGTCGTGACCGTGCCTGTTGCGATAAACGGAACCCCTCAAAGCAAAAGTCTGAATCCACAAAAGGGGCCGTGGAATGTAAATGCTCGAGATTTGGTCCGAAGTTGTCCGAAAGGAAAGAGTTAATGGGCCTTTATTCGCTCGCCGGGTTAACGGTTTTGCCGATCCTCTCAGGAGGTTTATCCCCCACGCTCTTCCTTCTTCCTCTAAAGATGAAGGTTCGATGGAGTTTCTGAAGGGTGAAAACTGCCCAGGGTCTGCGACCTTATTTTAATATACACATATGATTGCCTACTTTGAAAAGCAAAAGCTATCGCTGCGAAGGAGTCTCCATGTTTCTGGCTGGTCAAGACCCCTGTTTACCGCCTTGATGTCTTCTTGTTTAACCTCGGGCTTAGGCCAATGCAAGCGCGTCACCTATGGGTGCGACGGCGTCTGATTCCGGGTCAGCGTCGCACGGTTGGTCGTTAGGGTTCCAGGGTGTTCCATCATATACCATCTAGAGTTGTGAGGAAACAGACCCGGGTCGGGCAAATCTCTTACCTCAAACACCTTTTGGGTGAATCCCTGTGGTCGGAAGCGACTGGGAGCCTAAGCATGGCATGACGGTATTGTCATCAGGGTAAGTCTTAGCCGGCGGAATCATCATTCGAGGGGTCTAGAGGCCCAAATCAACCTAGATGTGCACTTAGGATACCTGGGAGGTTAGTAAGAAACCCATGTTCTCACGTAGGTTAGGTGCCATTTGGGTGCTTGCCAGGCGTTAGCAACAAAAAAATTTTATAATAAAAGTAACAAAAAAAATGGAAAAAAGAAAATGTACAAATTTGCAAACAAAAAAAAATCTTTTTTATGATAAAACAAAAAAAATGCCAAATATAAAAAAGAAAATAAATCAATTTTGCATGATTGCATTTTGCGTGCAGCATCTCATTTTTTTAAAAAATACCGCTTGCATTCGTGTGCTTGCCTGTCGCATTTATCATCACCGCATCTTTCCCTTGCCTTCGTTAAATAAAGGCTTGGCCCCTTGACCAGTTATCAAGGACAGTCAATGTGACCATTTGCTTATTGAGCAAGGGGCCAAGTCAGAACAGAGATTCTGATTTGTTTGTTTCAGTGATGTGTGTAGGGATTCAGGCAACAGAAGCAAAGGTAAAAACCAAATAAACCGAACCTTGTATTTTATTCCAAAAATAAAAAAATTACATCAAGTTCCGCCCTCTCTCTCTGCATTACTCGTTCCACTACTCTGCGGGCAAAACGCTCTCAAAGGTGCTACCCAACTACGAAAAGCGGTACTCCTACCGCTCTGTACTCCCCTTCCTATTCCCACATCCCGGCGTTGATCCACGAAAGCAGCAGAGAAGCTACCAACACGAATGCCACGCTCTCGTGCTCTTCGATAGCGCTCCTCACCATCTCTCAGCCACTGTTCAGCAAGACCAAGGCTGATTCGGAGTTCGAATAGTTGGGCCTCCATGGCCCTTTGTTCCTCCCTTTCAGTCAATATGTTGGCTCTTTCTCTCTCTGCGTCTCTTTCTCTCTCTACACGTTCTCTCTCACGGTCTTCCCTCTCCAACTGGAGAGTGATCCTCAGTTCCACGGCATCCCTAGAGGAGTCGTCATCAGGATGACGCCGCTGTTCCCTCTCCAGTTCTGCTATCCTAGCCTCCTTCTGTGCAGCCGTGGCAAGCGCTTCTTCCGTCTCCTTTTCCTGCCGAGTGTACCATCTCAGATACGCGATAAGGCGTAAAACAAAGAGAACTCGACACTGAAACTTTTACCTGTATACAAAGTATCCCTTCTGCCTCCGCAGCACGCTGCGTGGCGTGAGCAAGTTGTTCATGAAGCAAGTCAAGTTCTGAGGTGAGAATCCACAAGCTAGAAGAGGCACCACCTGCTCCCATCGCTGGGGAAGCCACGCCAATCTGGGCATGCTACGACCGTATGAATTAGCAGCCAACATCTGGAATCTGGGGTTTTAATTAGGAACACATTGTGCACCTACCAAGGCACTCGTAGCTCCACGGGCATCACCCAACCGTTGCTCCATCTCTGCCAAGCGAGTTCGTAAAGTCGCTATCATCGTATCACGGATATCCTGCAGCCATACGAGTCGGCATTTCCACCAGAAAACCAAAAAAAAGGGAGAAAGAAGAAAAGAGAAAAAGGGGAAACCTACCTCCACAAGTCCCCGGGGTTGGAGCCGCTCTGCGTACTTTGTCTTGTATAGATGCAGGTAATCCTCGCTATCCCGTGCCTGCGATTCTACAATCGTGCCACCCTATTGCCAGTCTTCATAGTGTTCGGAGAACCGCACGCGCCAATCAATGCAGGTCACCGGTCCTCGCGTCTTTCTCCCGACACGAGGTGGCGCAGCTGAATCCACCCATTCTTGAGCCAGTCCTAAAGTCCTCATAACCAATCGTAGCCAAAGCGGCTCGATTTCATTCAGGCAGTGCATCCATAATTCCAGTCCGAACCGGGCACGACTTGCTAGAACCCACGGCTGGTCGGCATCGACCATGTCTGAGTAGGGTCTCCAGTTTACCATCGCTGCAGGGAACTCCTATAGCTCCCGCCTTAGCACCATCAGTTGGTAAGTTAGGGGTGCCGCACTCATGATGGGTTCCCACCGCCTGGCTAGCGGCACCATCGCGGGTCGCCAATGCTGAGCTCTCCCCATGGGGAGGTAATAATAGCTCCACAGCTGCTCGGTGCGGGTCATCAGTACTTTGCAAAAACAACAAAAAAAAATACAAAACAAGCAAAACCAAAAATACCTGGATGAATGGTGTGAAACCACTCACAGTCATCTCACGGTCCGCTTCTTGGAACAGACCTGCAAACAAGTGTGCCACCATGGCAGCTCCCCAGGCATAGTATCATACTCTTTCAAGGTCTGACAGCAGCTCCAGGAAGCGACATTGGATACCATCTCCTTTCGAGCTCAGTACCAATCTCCCCAAAAGGAAGAGGAGAAATCTCCTCAAATCTATGTTGCATCTTTCCCAGTTGCCGAAATCTGTGCAGTACACGGCACGGCATCCTATTTCCATTCTTTCCATGAACTCTTCTGAGGATTCGTCATCCCGCCGACGAGTGTCGGTGAGCCCTAATACATCCATGAGGGACGCCCTAGCTACCGACCTGTTTTTCCGACCATCTAGGTCCAAACCCAGTAGCTTCCGAGCACCTTCTTGGTAATCCGCATAAGTGACCCCGGTCACTGCCTCGCCCTCCACCTTCAGGCTTGTGATCCGGACCACATCCTCCAAGCTGGGCACCATGTGCCCCCAGGGCATCAGGAATGCCCGACTCACTGGGTCCCATCTCTCACACAAGGCTTGGATCAGGACCAGGTCGAGCTCGAGCGGCTCGATCCAAAGAAAGGTGCCAAATCCCATCACGTCTAGCCTCGCCTTCTGAAAATCTGGGAGACCTCGATATGCTGCCACTACCAACTCCCATGAGATCTGTGATTTCATCACACTCTACGCATACAGGGAACGGAGAGGAGGTTTGGTCAGAAAGAAAGGAAGAAAAAAGAATGGAAAAAAGGGCAGGAAAACTTAGCTTACGAGTTGTGATTGGGTCCTTTCGCTGAAGTGCCCTTCGAGGTCCGAAAGCCTCCTGGAACTACTACCACTGGACCTGCTTCTCTTCGAGGAGTGGGAAGATTCGCCCTCCATCCAACTCTCAGAATTTTGAACTCCTCCTCTCCCGTGAGAACTTGTGCTCCTCGAGTTAGCTCTCGATATGCCTGGGAGGATAAAAGGGACAAGAATTTATAGAAATGGAAGGAGTGCAGGTCAAGATTACCTCCAACACCTTTAATGATAGCCCTCGCGATGAGGCACCTACCATGCGGTCCCGTGTGTCACTTCACCGCTCGCACAGGGTGATTGATTGGACGAAGAATATGACGACTAGCACCCTATGTTGTCTAGGGATACCCTATCATGTTTTGAAGGACGTCTGCAAAATTTGACGCAAGGCACTATGGCCGTCATTATTGACTTCGATGGTAGATTCCCGTGGAAAATGGTCACAACAAGACGCGATTCTCTGCTTGGGGTGGAGTCTCGGCAGACCCATCACATGGGAACAGTGTAAAGGAGAGGAAGTGTAGGGAAGAAGGAATGCACAAGAGAACAAACGAGCAGTAGAAAATCAAATCACTCCATTCATAATTCTACATAAGCTGTCATAAACACTACAATCATAGAGAGGTGGCGGGTCCACTAGCTCGCCAACTCTTGCCATTATCTTCATGCTCGTCCCTCTAGGCGTCCCTCTCCTCTCCCCTGAGGTGAGGGTCCCTCAGAAGCCTCCTGCATCCCCGTGCAGCAGCACCCGCCTCGCCTCGTGGCGCTGGCTCCACAGCAATGACTCGCTGCTCCTCCCCTGGCGTGGCAAAGAAGCCACTAGCGGCAAAGCGACCAGACTGGCGCAGTCGCTCCCCGAACTCTCGCGCTCTCTCGTAGCGCGTCTCCATCCCTTCTAGTCTCTGCACGACGGCCTAAAGGCCCAGCTGGAGCTCCCTCACTTGGGCCTCCAAGGCCCTCCTCTCGGTCTGATTCCGCTGTTGCTCGGACCTTCTCTCGGCTTTCTCTCTCTCTGCCTCTCTCCTCATCATCTGCAGAAGAACCCTTAACTCCAGGATGTCTGGAGAAGGTCTCTCCTCACCGCGATGTCACAGCTCTGCTATACTCGTCACCCAGGCATCACGCTCTTCTTCCGCCCGGGCAGCCCGAGCCACCGCACCAGCAAGTTGCTCCCGAAGGGAGGCAATCTCGAGAAAAGGGGCCGAGGAACTGGAAGATGCGCCGCCAGTCACTCCCACCATCGTTGTCTGCTGGGCACGCTGGAACAAATAAACAATAGTCGTCAGCTAAGCTCCACATTTAAAAATATGAAATGCAGCACTTAGCTTACCAGGAGCGACAGTTCCTGTTGAGTGGCGGCCAGCTGCCGCCTGACCTCGGCTAATTGGGCACGCGACCCGTCGACGTCGCGCGTATCCCCGGCTTGGGGAAGCCCCGCATAACTCTCTCTCTGCCGCCGTAGGAAGTCGACACTATCCTGCACCAGTACGCTCCCTTGCTGCCCAGGGAGACGTATGCGCCAATCTTCAAGCTTCGCCTTGCCGCGACTCTCCTTCCTAACGCGGCTCGGCTCGTCTGCACTCGCCCACTCATCGGCCAGGCCCAGGGTCCTCGCCATGTCCTGCACCAAGAAAGAAGGGCCTCGCATCATAACAAAGAACGTGTCCCCTGTCTAGGACGCGTCCATCATTTGAGTGCAACACTCGCCGAACCCTTCCTCCCCCCCCCGCGCGGCTCGCTTCAAAACTCAAAATGGATCAAAAGAGGAAGAGATCGAAGGACCTACCAGACCGTGTTCACCTCCCTCTGCGACATCGGGCCCCTCGGGTCCCTCGGGGGCCCGAAGCGGCCCTTCCTCCTCCATGGACGCCGTTCCTTGTTCTTGCGTGTCCCTCCTCGGGCGAGAAGTTCCTCGTCCCTCTCCACCTTCACCATGGTCGGGCCCACCGAACTCCATCGATCAAAAGAGGAGGAAGATGAAAAAGGGGGCAAGCGAGTTTCTGCGGAAAGCGGGCTCGTTTGCGGGTAAGGCACGGGAGAAGAAAGGCCACCCGACGCTTTAAATTTGAATTCAAGGATTAAGACGCGTCCTCGCGCCTGGACGCGCCCAAAAAAAAGGGGGAGAAAGGAAACAGAATCCCCCCGTGCAAAGCGTAGTTCCCCGTTGTTCAGGGTAAGGTCTCGTGGAGCGTGCCTCGAAGGACAACTCAGTGCAAAGAAGAAAATGTGGGAGAGAGAAAAGTACACACAACACAAGAAAGCCATTTTCATTTCATATAATAGCCGAAAGTACATCATGCAGTAAGGAGGGTGGAGTGTACAAGCAGCTCTCTAACTCTCACCATCACCCCCCTGGTCATCTCTCTCCTCCCTCCTCTGACGGGGATCCCTAGGGGGCCTCTGCGAACCCTGAGAAGCCGTGCTCGCCTCGCCCTGCGGTGGCACTCCAACCTCGAAGGCGTGACGACGCTCCTCGGCCGAAGAAACCAGATAGCTGCCCATGGAAAAAGAACCAGACTGACGAAGTCGCACCCCGCATTCCTTCGCCCTCTGGTATCGCTCCTCGCTCTCCCGAAGCCTCCCCTCCGCTGTGCCGAGACTCAATCGGAGCTCCAGCAGCTGGGCCTCCAGAGCCCTCCTCTCGGTCTGATCCTGCTGTCGCTCCTCCCTCTCTCTCTCCCTCTCCTCTCTCTCTCTCACCGCCTCCCTCCTCGACAGCTCGAGGGCAATCCGCAGATCCAGCACGTCACGAGGGAGCTCCTCAGCCTCCCGTCGATGCTCCTCCTCCAGCTCCACAATCCGGGCGTCACGCTCCGCCACCCGAGCGTCGCGCTCCTGCTCGGCACGAACAGCACGCGCCAGGGCCTCTCGGACCTCGGCCACCTGTCAAAGCACGCATGCACCGTAAGAGAACAGTGATAAAAGGAGAGCAGCCAGAAGGAGAGTCGAGGTCAAGCAAACACTCACTCGAGCCTCGCGGTCACGCTCGGCCTCCTCAGCCCGAGCCACCGCATACGCTAGCTGCTCCTGGAGGGCAGAAACCTCTGGAGGAGGGCCCCGCGAACTGGAACCCGCTCCACCAGCCATCCCGGCTGTCGCTGCCAGGTGGGCCCGCTGAAACACGGGGCAAACATCGGTCAAAGGCTAAGCATCAAAAATCCAGGTCACAAAAAATGCATTGCATAGACTCACCAGGATCTCCAACTCCTGTCGGATGGCCACTAACTGCCGCCTGGCGTCTGCCAGCTGGGCCCGTAGGTCGGCGATCATGTTGTCACGAGCATCCTGCATTGCACATAAGTTAGTGCCACATGCATATACATATAGAAGGGTGAAGCATTTTCATTTCACTTACCCCTGCCATACCACCAAGGAAGAGGCGGTCCCCGTACGTAGCCCGGTACCGTCTCAGGTAATCAGTACTGTCCTGTACATGGGACACCACTGGGACCCCACCCTGCTGCCAGTCCTGGTACTGTGCTGGGAAGCGCGTACGCCAGTCCACAATCTTCGCCTTCCCCTTGGTCTTCCGCCCGATGCGGGCCGGCTCATCTACATCAACCCACTCCTGGGCTAGCCCCAATGTCCTCATAACCAGCCTCAGCCGAAGCGGCTCGATCTCGTTCAGGCAATGGACCCACACGTCCCGCCTGAAACGAGGAAGACCCGCTACAACCCAAGGCTGGCCAGCGTCGCCCATGCCCAGGTAGGGTCTCCACACCACCTGCATCACCATACATACATCATGTTAGTTACCATTCAGTCACATGCATAAACACAAAAAATCATACGCATCATACCATGGCCTCGGGATACTCGCTCAGCTCCCGACGAAGTGACGCCAGCTGGTAGCTGTGTGGTGCTGCTATCACGACCGGCCTCCACTGTCGCGCTAGAGGAACGGCTCTCCTGTTCCCCTGCCTGGCCCTCCCCATCGGGAAGTAGTAATAACTCCACACCTACATCCATCATACATCATTAGCACGAGTAATTGCATATTTAACTACGGTAAAATGCATAAATAAATTGTGTACCTGGAGAAAAGGTGCGAAGTCGCTGACTGTCGTCTCCCTCTCTGAAGTCTGGGAGAGATCAGCAATCAAATGGGCAAGCATAGCCGCTCCCCACGAGTAGTGCCCCACTCTGTCAAGGTCCGCCAGGATCCCGAGGAAACGGCAGTGGATGCCATCCCCCTTCGTCCCCAGCAGAAGGCGGCCCAAGAAGAAGAAAAGAAACCTCCGGAGGTCTAGGTCCACCAGCTCCCGCTTGCTTGGGTCCTGGGTGAAAGCTACACGGGCATCTCCCTCCAGTCGTGCTAGAAACTCCGCTCCAGTCTCGCTAACCCGCTGGCGCGGGTCGACGAATCCGAGTGCCTCCATAATCTCCACTCGGCCAACTACCCTGCTGTCTCTATCAGTCACGCTCGTCTCTAACCACAGCAGGTCCAGGGCACTCTCTCGGTAGTCGGGGTAGGTGACCCCACTCACCGCCTCTCCGTCCACCCGTAGCCCGGTGATCCGAGCCACGTCCTCCAGTGACGGCACCATGTGCCCCCAGGGCATCAGAAACGCCCGGCTCGGCGCGTGCCACCGCTCCCTCAATGCCTGGATAAGAGGAAGGTCGAGCCGAAAGGGCTCGATCCTAAGGAAAGCTCCAAAGCCCATGGCATCCACACGCGCCCTCTGAAAGTCTGGCAGCCCACGGTATGCCGCCACCACTAGGGACCAGCTGATCCGGCCCTTCATCACGCCCTGCACACCACAAAACCAACAAAAGAACACATCAGCATCATGGATAGTAATAAACAATAACATTGCATATGCTACTTAGTTATTTTATTTTTATTTTTTTTAAAAAAAGGTATTTATGTTTTTTTGGAGGCGTCCAACTCCTAGGACGCCTCCTTTTTATTTTCTTCTAAAAACCCAAAAAAATGAAAACAAAAATAAATAAAAAATATAGATATATTATTATGGAGGCGTCCTACGTTCTGGACGCCTCCTTATTTTCAAATCTTATTTTATTATTTTATGTAAATGAATAAATAAATAAAAAGAAAAAAGAAAATGTGGAGGCGTCCAGGGCCCTGGACGCCTCCATCCCTCACTCACCGGTCCTCACCGCATGGCCTCTCGCCCGCCTATCCAGCCTATTAAACCAACAGATTGAAGTTCCGAAGAGCTTACCGGGTCGTGATCGTCCTCTCCTGCGTCGCCAGCATCCACTGCGGCCTCCACGGCCAAAGGAGGAGCCTCCTCCTCCGCGGCAATCTCCTCCACCGCAGCAGTCTCCTTGGCATTGTCCCTCAGCCTCCTCGGACGACGAGCCCGTCGTTTGCGCTTCTCTCCACCCTGGCTCGGGCTTCCTTGCTCCATTGGGACTAAGAATGGGTCGTCTGGATTGACTGGGTCGTTTGAATGAACAGTAAATGAGCAAAGAGGGGAGGCCCCCCCGTATATATAAAATCCACCTTGTTTGGGGCGTCCAGGCGCCTGGACGCCCCCACATTTTTTTTTATTTTTTTCAAAATTCAAAAACTTAGGGGCGTCCAGGCGCCTGGACGCCCCCAAAACAAAAAACCAAAAAAAATAATAAATAAAAAATTAGGGGCGTCTAGGACCTTGGACGCCCCCAAAACAAAAAACTTAAAAAATCAAAAATAAAAAATTAGGGGCGTCCAGGCCCCTGGACACCCCCATAATAAAAATTTCAAAAAAAATCATATATAATAAAAGAAAAAAAAAGATAAGAGTATGTATATAATCCAAACGAAAGAAAAAACACAAAGAAAAAGAAAAACCACAAAAAAGATAATAATAATTAAGGGGACAAGGGTCCAAAACATCCATGCCAGATTTTATTCCATCAGAAAAGTAGAATAGGCTACATTAGGGGTTTAGGCGCCTTAGGCCTTAACTTCCCCAGTTCGGTCACATAAACTCTCCACAGCTCGCATTCTTCCCCCACATGCGCTAAGGCCTTTCCCGCAACACTTGTCTTCCAGGGTGCTTTGACGGCCTTCGCTTCCTTCGCATCCGCTTCAGTACCCAACTCTCTCTTCTTCAAAGGAACGATGCCAGTCGATAGTGGGAACGAATGGCGTGGAATGCCGACCTGGAGGCAGCATCGATGCGCGTTATAAAGGATAAACTCGGTCGCACCGATCAGTTGAAGATCAACTTCGGGAGAAGGCCTCATGAGGAGATCAAGCGAAAGCAAACATGCCGGTGCGCAAGTGAAGAAGCCTTGTGTCACGGTGCGGAAGTGAGACCGCCAGTCTTCACGTTTCTTCAGCCACGGAATGCGGTTCACTACAGTACCACCGAAGCCTAACACGTCGGCTATGTGATGAAGAGGGCTTTGTTGGAAGAGCTTCGAAGCAGTTGGCATTCCCTCGCGATGGTCGAATTTGAAGTGCAAATCAAGCCAGCAATTCAAGACAAGTGCGCAACCAAAAGGAGGCTTACCCATGCTCGAGGCAGTAAGGCCACTATATAGGTAGGCAAGGACAGCGGGTCCCACCCTCTTTCCACGCCAGATCCCGCAGATAGCACTCAGTTGGTCTTCCTCCACCATGTTGTCGGTATAAGGAAACAAGAGAGCACCCGCCAGACAAATGGTGAACCCTTTCATGATTCCCTCCAAATAGTCATCGTCTGGTAACCCTCTCAAAGCCTCCATGACCCATTCTGCGAGCTTTTGCAAATCAATTCCCTTTTGAGTACGAACTTTTCGGGCTGCGTCGGGCGGCATGAAGCTTCCAAGGACGCTTTTGGAAGTCCCCCGTGTCAGCATCCGCATAGCCTTCACCTTCCCGTCACTCTTGAATTTCTTCAATCTGAGCAGAAGTTCCACCTCCTCGAGGAGGATGGTCACCTCAAAGGTCGGGAAGATAAAAGTGTGGGTCTGGGGATGCCAGATCTCCACTAGTGCGCCCATAGCCGCCCAGTCCATACGAATCTTCTCGTAGTGTTTGGCGTGAATAAGGAGCCCCTGTAGATGCCACTTCGAGAGTATGACCCTCATGCCGATGGAGATATTGGAAGTTAGCTTTGAAAGCCATGGCAGTTTGAAAAACTTCCTCGGGCCTGGGAAGAGTGGATATGGCTGGAAGAGAAAAGAAAGAAGAAAAAATGAAGGAAGTAAGAAGAAGGCTCACGCGGAGAAATTTGAAAAGAATCAGCTTACCATATGTGATATGATCGTCCCACTCAGATGACCCTCGAGGTCGGAGAGTCGCCTGATCTCGCCGCTAGGCCTGCTCCTCTTCATAACGCGGGAAGACTCTCCTTCCATCCTGAAATCTCTAGATTCTCCTCTCCTTCCTCTCCTGAGCTTCCAAAACCCACCTTGGTGCATTTGAATGAACTAGCCTAAGGGGAGTTCTTATAGGAAGGGTAGGGCGCTACAGGATAAAACATGTCACATCAGTGGTCATTGTCAAGATTTTGTCTGGATCTCCTTTGTACTGTGATGTGATTCTGCTATGATTCTGCTACTTTCTGATAACCTTTGCTAGTCTGTGCAGGTTTTACTAACGGACGTCTTTGCCCTGTCTCCTGTCCCACCTTTCAATGGTTGGTCCCACCATGTCATGCATCATAGTATATGATACCTACGCTACTAGAGCATGTCAAGGACCTTGCGACCCGAACGAATCCGGGATTTGAGTTCCCCTTCAACAAAAATAGTGATGATCCCGAAGAATTTGGGTTGTACGGATAGGCCGTTAACTTGTGGTAGCATGGGGACGACAGTTCCATTCAGTGAGTTGGTGCGCGGATAAACGGACCCCAGCCCAGTGTCGACTCACCGGATCGGTATCCTGACCCATTCTTAACAAGTTGACAATATTATCCTTGGCTAATTTCTATTTTAGTTTGTTTTAAATTTCTCTTTAAGCCCAGCATGCATTCATATAGGACTTTGAATTATTGCGGAAGATCATTCAAGTGATTCGATTGCGAAAGCCGCTGTGCTTCAATTCTTATAAATATGAGATATTCCACTCCGAATAAAAATACGGAATTTCCTTGAAACGGCCTTTACGCTGCTCTTCCAAAGGAGACCCTTGTTTGGACAGACCCTCAGATATTCCTTTACTTTTTACCTTGTTTGACCCACCTTGGCCGCAGCACTTCCACATTGGCTGGTAACCGCTCCCCAAAAGTGAAACCTCCGGTTTATGACCCAGGTACTTCCACACCGAGAAGTTGGTCTCTTTTTCGTGCCTGAGCGCACATCTCACCCTCCCTTATTTGATCTCCGTCCAAGCAATCGTCAAGGTTTGAAAGACCTTCTTCAAAGGTTGCCTCATTGAAATTCCAGGAAAAATTCCAGACAGTAACGTCAAAAGCGTGTCTCATCACACCTTGGCATCAGCTTATCAATCCGCTCCCACTTCATTTCATCCACTTCGATACCATTCCACTACGTGTCGCTCCCTTGTAAAGTAGACGCCAAGGCGGGGCAGCTGTAGACACGCTATTCCTGACGTCTCCTGAGAAAGTATCATATCACTATACAACGCCCCGCGACGGCTTACGCGTTTTGAATCACTTGAGTGCTTCCTTTTCTTGAGTCTTCTTCCGCCCTTTTCGGCATCCGGAATCGTCTCGTCACGGCATTCGGACGGCATCAACACTAGTCAGACGCATCAGGAGGTTCCGGAACCAAGAAGGGTGTCTGCCGGGCGGCCGCCAACGCCTGAACTGAGGACCCGGGTGGGTCTTTATGGGGGCGTCCAGGCCCCTGGACGCCCCCATTCTTTTAATTTCTTTTTAATTTATTTTTTGAAGAACAAAATCAAATAAAAAATAATATATTAATGGAGGCGTCCAGGCCCCTGGACGCCTCCATAAAAATAAATATAAAAAATTAAAATGCCAGCTTTGGCATAAAAACAAAACACAAAAATAAAAATAATATTTATGGAGTCGTCCAGGCCCCTGGACGCCTCCATCAACTCCCTCACGGGCGCCTCCCACTGAACGACGGTTTGTCGTGTGTGAAAAAATCTAAATTATGGAGACATCCAGGCAGTTGGACGCGCACATTTTAAAATCACGAGGCGCCGCTCACAAAACCACGCGTTGTGCCAAACCGCGTGCGGCCGTCGGTGGGGTTCGGTGGACCTGTTTGAGGCGTCCAGGGCCCTGGACGCCTCCACAAAAATATTCAGAAAAAATAAATAAAAATAGAATAAAATATTAGTTCGGCCCTGATGGAGGTGTCCAGGGTCCTGGACGCCTCCACCCTCTGGAGCCCTATAAATAGAGGCCCACCCCCTCAGTTCTGGGGGAGCTTCTAAGAGATCCGATAGGCTGCCGGAGCCCAGAGGCTACCGGAGTCATTTCTAACCCGTGGGGTCTTTTGTAGGTGGAGGTTCTGCCGGCTTCTCGGGTGTCCAGGCTCGCGAGAGGAAGGCTATCTTCGTCCACCGCGCTTCCACGTCGTCCTTACGCTGCCGGAGCTCCGCCGGATCTCACCTTCGGCTCATCCAATAAGCCTTTTCTTCCCATTTTTCTCCATAGTTCTTTACATTCATCATACTGCATCCTCTATCTCCCTACATAAGGGCGTCGTCTCTTGCATACTTCTTGCATTCATCATCGCATTTTTCTCCTACTCGAGTCCGAGAGGGGTTTAAAACCACACCAACCAGGTGTGTGTCAGGTCACGATCTCGTTACTTTTATTGCAAGGAATTGTTACTACACTGCCATTTTCTAATTCCGTTCATTTATTGTCTACTGTTTTGCAAGGGTACCTAAGGAAAGCCCTCTCCGTCGGCCGGCCGAAGGGGGAGGAAGAAGCAACCCACCATCTCCCGCTCTTGAGGTAGGCGCGATCACTTTCTTTATTTTGGGGTCTTTTGGCCCCTGGCGATCACATCTTGTTCTCGAGGCCGCGGCGAGTCACTTCCCCAATGGCCGTTTAAATTCTCGTTCTTATATTCTCTTTATATTCTGTTGTATTCTGCTCATATTCTCGAGGCCGCGGCGAGTCACTTCCCCAATGGCCGTTTAAATTCCCGTTCTTATATGTTATATTCTTATCTATTCATATTCTCGAGGCCGCGGTGAGTCACTTCCCCAATGGCCGTTTAAATTCCCGCTCTTTATATTCTCCTTATATTCTGTTATATTCTTATCTGCTCATATTCTCGAGGCCGCGGCGAGTCACTTCCCCAATGGCCGTTTCAATTCTTGCTATTTAATTTCTGCACCATTCCCGTCCCCCCGAGGTCGCGGCGAGTCACTTCCCGCTATGGCCGTTTAACCCCCATATCTTGCTATATTACATTTGTCCCGCTCGCCCCGCCGGAGCAATCTCCCGTGGTGGCCCCTTCTCTTTTCTCTCATTTCTGTGTTGCAGCAAACAAAAGAGGAGCCCGCGCGCTCCGCGTCCTCTTCGCTCACCGAACCGCGTGACGTCGCTCACATGCCCTTTCGATGTTTTGCCACGACCGGGTTTTAGGCCATTATTGCCCTTGCTCAGTGGAATGTTTGATCAAGTCTGGCGGGGCACCTCAATTTTGAGCCCCCATTTTTTTTGAGATAACTCAGGAATGGTGCCCATCATCAATATAACTTTATCCGTTGGCGTGGACAAGGAGGGTCTATGCAAACAGATTATGCACATCGGTTCTGATGGGATATTAGACACCGTCATAAGTATATTGTGGGCATTGGATTTATGCCAATGCAAGGAATCATGTTTATCTGGCTTAGACAAAAGGTCTAAACAATTAGTTATGTGGCACAACCTAGGATGCCACGGGATGACTCAATGCACCTTGGACCTAGACTCGCAAGCACATAGCCAAGATATTGGACTCGATGTTGGCGGGTTCACTCACACAGTGCGCACTCTTTCCCGAAGGTAATTCAGGATGATGGTGAGGGTCCAGGGTAGGACCTCGCTGTTCCGAGGGCTTGGTTATGCCAGGGCTGACCCCCGGAGGGTTGGGATACCCACGTTTGTGGGCGGTCAGCATGCCGAGGGTGTGGGTTCGTGGATGGCACTCGTAGCTCACTTCGCGGCGGGGTGCACAAACAAGTGGAATGGGGGCACGGGCACACTCTCACTATCCGACGGGCAACAAATATGATACAAGCTGAGCAAAGAAAATACCAGGAAAGGTTGACCATGCGCTCACCTGATTGGTATGAAGAAACCGATCTCGGTCGGAGACGAGGGCAAGCAGGAAAGCGTGGGTTCGCTACCCGCACGCTGCGCCAATGCCGCTTGACCTGCGATGATGAATTACAAAACAACTCCTCATGTAGGAGGGTTAATCACGGGACAGGGGTAAACCAATTACAATCAAACACTACCTCCACGTAGGGAGGGGCGCTCAGCCGGCCAAACGGGGAGGGGAATCGGTGGCGGGATGGAGGTGGCCGGATTTTTGATCTGCACAGTCACTGGCACAACTGGTTCCCTCTGGGACCAGCAACTTGTCAGGGATGAAGCTCCCTGCCTAGATGTCTGATGAAGGCGAGGCTGGCACCGCTGGAAATCTGGTCGTCTTGGGGAGCTCCAGGAAGAAGAAGCTGCTTGTTCGGAGGATGGGGGTGCCGGGGGTGACCGATCCCGTGAGACTGCGCAGGCGTTGTTTTCTGCTGGCCTGAGGCGTCTTGTTTGGGGTGGTACCACCAGCAGGGATGTTGAAATGCGTCGGGGCTGGCTTCTCTGGAAAGAGGGATGGCCCAAGCTTGGCTCCATCGAATATCTCCTTGATGCTCACTCGTAAAGTGAAGTGATGGCTTCTGTTCACCAGCAAGGTCGTACTGGGGTAGAAGCAAAAACAGGGACCAAACTTACAGTCACTGTAGCTCTCTGATCTGGAGTCAGATTGGGCCGGGGCAGACCTTCACAGAAAGAGGGGCACCTCAGGGATATTCCAAGACTAGAATGGCCACGTTTTGATGGGAGGGATGCAAGCACCGTCCATGCTCGTGAGGTTGCACAGTCTAGGTCATTAGTGGGATATGGGCGCCTTGTCGGGGTTGGTCCTCTCAACCTCGACGCCGGATTAAGTTGAAACCACCGCCGTTGTGAAGAGGAGAGCCCAAGGTCGACCTCCACTAAAGGGGAGGAGTTGGGGCCACCGGTTGGAGGGGTGATGGCTTCAGCAATCTGGCTGGCGCCAAGCTTCCTGAGCGAGGGCGAGCAACCTGCGCACTCCTAGAAAGATAGTCGTTCCGGGGTGCTCCGGTGGTCGAATGAGGCCCATCTTCCTGGAAGTGAAAGAGGACTCTCAAGGGAACACGCTTACTAAAGGCCACGACCAGACTCCTGGGGGAGAAGGCATGAAGGCTTCTGCAACTCATCTATGTCTACAACCGGAGTCGATCTACGCAGCCTGACGGAAACATGCCTCACACCCAGCTCCGACCTCGGATAAGGGTGCTCGACCTCTCGTTATGAAGCTACTTTGGAGTAGAGTGTTCTGATGCTATGCTTGTTTCCAGGAACTGCTAAGAAAAGGCGGTGGCACCGCTGCAACAGTGCACCCGATCTGTTACTGTGTCTGCCTGGGTGGCAGTAAGAGAAAGAGATGGGAAATGGGGAAGATGAGAGGGGGGAAATGGGGTGGAAAGGGGATGGGGCGATCCCTGGCTGTGAGGGGGTCAGGGAGAGGGCGAACCAGGCTGGGAAGGGGAGAGATGGGGTGCTGGGGTGGATCTAGCAAGGGGGGATTGGCAGCTGCGAACTGGGTTGGAGGAGAGGGGCAGAGGTGGAGTTCTCTCCTTGGTGGGAGAGCTAGGGGAGTTAATGATAGCCTTGGGGAAGGGAAGAGGTGGGTTGGGGAAGGGAAGGGAAGGGGTGCTTGGGGAGTGATGTTCTACCTTGGGAGAGGGAGGAGACTCTTGGGGATTGTGGGTGGTTTAATGGGGAAGTAATGGAGGGGTGGGGAATATGCGGGGTTCGGGTGAAGTGGCGGTTGAGGTGGCCACTAGGGCTGATGTGGAGGTGAGGGGTTGGATGAGGTGGCAACTGAGGTGGAGGGGAGGAGAGAGAGAGAAAGGGTCGACCAAGAGAGAGAGGGGTGCGCCCTCTTGAGAGAGAGAGAGAGAGAGAGAGAAAAAAGAAGGAGAATCCACTCCTAGAGGGGAAAATAATTCACTCAAACTGATATTTTTAATTCTCAAAGTATTAGTTCTACAATGGAGAGAGTGGGCTCCTATTTATAGGCATCCCACTTTTCACATGACCAAACTACCCCCTGACAAATACTCAATTGACCAAACCTATCCAAGGGGGGGCGCCTCTGGGCCAGCCCACGTAATTGGGCCCAATTGGCTAGACAAGCCATCCTATTGACCCATTAACCTAGCTAAATGACTCAAATAAGGAAAATTGCATATATAAAACTCGAAGAAAATGAAAAATACATGATAAGACTCAAAAAAATTACGGAGAAGCACGCGATGTCCTCATCATACCCCCGGGGTGGGGAAAACTTGACCCCGTCGAGTATGGGTCCACCGGGGTAGTGATCCTCCATGCCAGGTCTCGGCGCAGCACGCCCTCCTGGCTCAACCTCGCATCCTTTGTCGGAGGATGGTCCTTCCACCTCACAAGATGGCACTGGTGCACCCTAGTCCTGGTGGCAGTACCCTACTCATCCAGTATCATATCCGCATCCTCGTGTCGGTCCCTCAGGCTGTTTGGTGGATTCTCACGGGTGGTGTCTCTCACAAGGGCAGGTATGGGCTCAAGATAGTCACTAGGTTCCACCGCGGGGCCCTTATGGGGTGCTAGGCTCGCCACAATGAAACTAGGGTGTATCCCATAACCCTTTGGTAGGTCTAGCTCACGAGCATGGTTGCCAAATCGCCTCAGAACTAGGAAAGGTCCAGCCACTCGTGCCCTCAGTTGGGAGGCGGCCCCGGGGAAGAGCCGTTGCATCCTCACCATCACCGAGTTGTCTAGTTGGATTTTGGAGTGGCGCTCATGAGTATTTGCCCGCTTCCAACAAACCTTGTTACCCTGCTCTATGTGCTTGCGATGCATGGTATGCAGGGATGCTAGTGAATTGAAACACATGGCATGTAGAGGTGGGCCGGGACAACCAAATTTGGACCTGTCATGCATGAGATTCCTATCAAGTTGGACAGATGTAGGAGGACCATGACATCCATATGTGAACCTATTATGCAAGGGTTTGAAAAATGTTGGGGGGCCAGGACACCCATGTGTGTACCTATCATGCAGGAGTTTGACAATTGTCGGGGGACTCGGACACCCATGTGTGTACCTATTATGTAGAGACTCGATTGGGACGGGAAGACCTGGGCATTCGAACTTGCTGACTTCCTTTCCCTTTGGACTCATGACTACATGTATTGTTAACAAAATGATGGACTTCATGCTCCTAAGGGTGGATATATGTGAGGAAGGGATTTGTGCCACCTTCGTGTAAGCAACTAGGGTAGGAGTGAAGGCACTAACACCGTTGATGGGTTGGAGTGGGGATGGAGGCTTTAAGAGTTCCCAAAAGAAGGGATCAAAAGGGTCAAGGAAGGATGGATTTTTGGGGAAGTGTGCCCCTTCCTACACTTGACATGTGAATGCCCAGTCTTCAAGTTCTTCTAGGTGGGTTGAATCAACTAGTGGAACCAATGGCAGGGTGGGTTCCTCAATTGGGGATGAGGATAGGGAGGCACATGGTTCGATCTCATGGATGGGTGTTGGGCCAAATGGACAGTGTCCATATTTGATGTCGTCTGGAATAGGATGTTGAAGCGCAGATCGGATGCCCATGGAGGGGTGTGGCATGGGCGACCTTTCTCTCAACTTGGTGGGCTAGAGGGGTGTGGCATCGACAACCTCTCTCTCAACTCGATGGCACAAGATGCGTGGGGTGATGTGAGGGTGCCGATCCTCTTGTAATCTCTCTCTAGGCATCGGGCTCTCTTCACCGCCGTCTTAGGCCCTTTCCCCCTCTTCTGCCCTCTCTCTCTCTCTCACTCCATCCTCTCTCTGATGGGGGCATCTCTCGCCCTTCACATTTCTCCACAGCTCACCAGCATGGCTCCAATGTGTCTGTTACATTTTTATGAGTTGAGTCATGTAATTTTCATATTTTCTTTGAGTCATAATTATGTAATTTTCTTTTTATTTGAGTCTAGTACCTAGGTTAGGTAGTTATTTACCTAAGTCTGAGTGTCATTAGGTTGATTAGTTGGTTAATGGGCCCATTTCTGTGGGCTTGGCCTAGGGGCGCCCCCTTCCCCCCTTGGTTATTTGTCATTAGTCCTAAAGTCAGGGACTTATTGTAAATTATGGGATCCCTATAAATAGGACCCCATTCTCTCCATTTGAGGTTAATGAATGAATGAATATTTGAGAAATTCTAGAAATTCCTTGTGTGTTTCCTTTGGTGAGAAGCAAAAGTGTGAGGGTGAGAAGCCTTCCACATACCCCCCTCTCTCTCCCTCTCTCTCTCCTACACCATTTTCTCTCTCCTCCACTTTCTCTCTTAAAAAGTTGCGCCCCTTTCTCTCTCTCTCTCCACATCACCCTCCACCTCATCCATACCCTCCACCTCATCTAGAGACTCTTCACCTCCCTAGAGAACATTAACTCCACCCATTACTCCCTCCCCCTTCCAAAGCAGCCTTTCCCCTTCCCAACACACCCCTTCATTCTCCCAAGCCACCCTTCCACCATCCCAAGAGAGAATCCCTCTCCCCAAGCCACCTTTTCACTCCCCAACACAACCCTTCCCATCCCCAAGGTCCCCATTAACCACCCCATTAATCCACATCAAACCTTGGAGAGAGATCTCTCCCTCCCTCTCTCCCTCCCAACCCAAAGTTGCAGCTTCACCTCCCACTACCTGCTAGACCCCCTTCCAGCCCCCATTCTCCCCCTCACTCACCTTGGTTCGCCCCCTCCCATACCCCCTCACAGCTAGGGGTTGCCCCCACACTCAACCACTCCATTTCCCTTCCCATATACCCCAATTCCCCTACCATATACTCCAATTCCCATCATCTATCACCACCATGTTCATGCCAGTTCACAGACAGCAGTAAGGGTCCGAGATGCAGAGCTACCACGTCTTCATTGCGCATTTTCAGTTGGTGTATCTTATATTGCTGGAAAGCTCATCTAGAGAGCTTCGTAGGCGACGTGGTCTCGCATCCATCGGACGTCCGCGCTGCCCGGAAGAACCATTCTCCCTCAACTGCGCAAGGCTGCTCCAGTAGGGAACCTGAGCCTGAGTGCAGGCGCGACCACGGCCGCTCCTGTGCGAGTTTGGACGTGATTCTTTCGATGAGATCTTCTCCTCCAAGCCTCCTATCAGCACCAACAAGAAGGGAGTCATTTGGAGCTCGGAGCATAGAGTTCCTATTTTTCTACCTGGAGTGCGCAGGTCAGCTTCCTCTGAGCCAGATACGACCCTCCTCAACATTCTAGTTCCCGTGGTCTACTCCGACCTTCTCCGACGTTCTCGCTGGTCTCTGATTGAAGGGGACCCATCCACGATTGCAATGGCGTTGGTCCCGCCCTCACCGGATCTCGGGAGTGTTCGTGGCTGCCACTTCTTCCAGCAGTAACAGTTCTTGGACCACCAGAGTCAGGTCCGACCACTCTGATCCCGACTCCACCTCGGCCACCATTGTCATCAAAAATTCCCCAATAATTTGGGCGTCTTCCTGGGCCAACCCAGGGAATTTTGGCGTTGGTCCCATCTTCTTCTGAAGTCGGTGGAGTTCGTGGCGGCGTCGTCATCAACCCCCTGCCCTGTTGTTCCTGAGCGGATAGAACCGTCTCGGTTCGGCGAATCGGGTTTAGCTTAGCTTTTTTTTTTAACTAAAGTCGATACTTGCAAGGGGGAGACGGGAGAGGGGGTTCATCTCTTCATTGCGGAAGACGATGAAACCACTATCCCGGCCACCAGGCAAGCGATTTTCATATATGAAGGCAGAAAAGAGAAAGGGGTACAGAAGGGGGGGGGAACGCCCGAAGAGGGCCAAGAAGCGTACAAGGCCAAAGGCCCAAGAAAACAAAAGAACTGCCAAGAGAACCCTAGAGCGGGCAAAGACAAAAAGCCCAAGAACCCACAGAAGGAACAAAGCCCCTACAAATAGGAATCTTCATCGAAGACCCCTTCAGAATCGGAGGAGAACACAGAGCGGACACCACGCTGACGACCCCCGCTTGGCCGGCTTGGCTCTCCGCTTGGCCCCCACCCCCGCTTGGCCGGCTTAAAGCCCCTCCCTGCGTGGAGGTAGTGTTTGCATGTAATTCTCATTCCCCTACCCCTAGTTCAACCCTCCTGTGTGGGGTGTAGTGTATGTAATTGACTGGTGTAGATTGAAGCTTCATCGGCGCAGCGTGTGGGTGGCGTACCCACGCTTCCCCGCTCGCCTCGTCTCCGGTCGGGATCGGCATCTTCACGCCGATCAGGAGAGCTCCTGGTCACTTCCTCTACTGGTTTATCATTGCTTAATTAGTATTGTCTTTTAGCTTCGTCGGACGGCGAGTGAGAGCCCGATCCAAAACCAATCAAATTGAGTGACCACCGCAGAGCGAGTTGTGAGAGAGCACACCCTACAACCCACGCCCTCGGCGTGCCGGCCGCCCGTTGGATTGGGCATCCCTGGCCCATTGGGGTCCTCCCCAAGCTATCCATACCCCTAGAACCCCAAGGTCCAACCTCGGTGATGGGAATCAACACCGGGCACTAACATTTTTAATTTACATTTGTGTCCTTTTATTTGTATTTATACCCTTGGCTAATTCGGTTTGCAATTGTAAGGAATTATAAGCCAAAGGGTTAGTCTTTAAAGTCTTTGGGTTTTTATGTAAATTGTCAGTGGGTCTAGCAGGGTCCCCCACCCTCTTTCCCATTGGTCAACCTATTAGGGCCCATGTGGGGCTGGTTCAAAGTCCAAAATTGGACTTGGACCAAGCGGGGACAAGGTGGAAGAAAATACAAAATTAGACCAAGCAAAGTCCAAGATTCTTCCCCTTATAATATAGTTTATTCCATGTTGTATTTTTATTTAATTTGGTTATTTGACCACATGGGGGAAGAAAATACTATCCCTAGTTTACCCTTTCCCCTCTCTCCCACGAAATTCCCAGCCCCCCACCCCTTGCCATTCTCTATATAAGCCTATGTATACTGTCATTAGATATTTTTAATGAAGAATTAAGTATTTTTGCCAAGAATTACCATGTGCCTTTGGGATATTAGCAACAACTGCAACATTAATTCTCCGGCATGTTTCTTAACTGTTTACTGCTCCATCTTAATCGTCTGGGAGATTTGGAAGGCCAGGTGCAAAAACCGCTTTGAAGGCATGTGTACTCCTCTCTCAAGCATGGTTCAGAATATTTGCTGCTCCCTCAGCACTGCGCTGGAGAAGAAGTCCTTTTCCCAGCCTCCGAATAGTCAGCAGCTTCAGGGTATGTCTGCTCTTGGCCTACGCATCCATGTTTCTCCTGCAAGGGCCAAGCTGGTTCGCTGGACCCCGCCGACTATGGGTCTCGTTCTCAATGTTGATGGCGCTAGTAAAGGTAACCCAGGACCGTGCGGAGGAGGTGGTTGTGTGAGGGATGGCAGAGGGAACTTAGTGCTGGCTTTTGCCCATTATTATGGTTTTGGTAACAGCTTGGTGGCAGAAACTAGAGCCTTATGTGATGGTCTCCGCTTGGTCAGGGAGCACGGTCTATCTTTGACAGGCATTCGCACTGATTCCGATGTGTTAGCAGCTTCTGTTACAACCAGTAGTGCACCGTCTTGGAGATGCTTGCGGTGGTGGCGCGAAATCCATGCTTCATTGCAGCAAACGGGGCTTCATGTCACCCATATCTACCGGGAAGCTAACAGACTGGCTGATGCTCTAGTATCTCATGCATGTCTCAGCAGCAATAACTTTGTTTTCCAATCAGCGCGAGACCTCCCAAGGGCTTGCGTGGGGACTCTTATATGCGATCGTATGGGTCTCTTTTCTATCAGATTGTAGTGTGCAGGGTTTTAGCTTGGCTTTTATCTGGGCCAAGGCCATTTCTATCTCTTTTCAGAGGTATGCCCCGGTGGTTCCTGTACATAATTTTGTAGCAATAAAATTATCTTCCCTGTCAGGTGTGTAGAGGTGGAGCGAACTACTTACCCCCTCCTTGAGGGGGTGAGCGCTCTCCTTCTCCACTGTCAGGTATTCTATTAAAAAAAAGCATTTTTGCCAAGAGCAAGCCCAAGGGCACCCCTTTCTCTCTCCCACCCCCCTTGCAGATGGAGTTCTGTGAATTTCTTGTGGCGTGAAGCCTCCTCCCCTCCCCCTCTCTGAGTATGAAGCTTAGCACCGCCGCCGCCATCGCACCGCCACCACGTCGAAGTTCTGTCTAGATCAGGATAGAAGGTTGAAGCCTGATTTTTATCTCCAAATCAGGATATCTAATTGAGCTAAAATTTTGAGTGTTTGTTCTTCTTGTTATCCCCAGTCTCTATTTTAAATTTTGTGTCAATCAAAGGTCATTTAGTATTTTTCCCGTAATTTTTGTTCCACCCCTCACAGTCTGCCAATTATCAAATCTGCAGGATAGGAGTCTATTCCTCTATTTTTCTCGCCCCCTTATACATCTCCTAAAATTCCCCAAAAAATCATATGTGTCCCTCACATGCCCCCCTTCCACCATAATTTTCTGGAGTCTAGGTCTATTGTTTTCCCTTCAATCAAAATTCATTTTTAGGGGAAACTTAGTCTGTCTTGTGTGTCGGTCAGTCTGAGCCAGCAGAAACCTTTGAGGGATAGTCGTTTTCATTTTAAATCCATTCACTTGATGGTTCTGAAAAAACTATATGTTGTAGCCCTCTGAGTCCTCTATTTATTGGTACCAAGTTTGCATCGATCCGACACCGGATCTAGCCGCAAGAAATCTTTTCGTGAAGGCGCGCATAGCAGATCCGAGCCTAGCCAGCATAATCAGTCCAGGAATTAATTCCTCAGAAAATACGCCGGCACACACTCAGTCACCGCGGCTCCCGGGGATCGATCAGCAACCTTCCAGCAGCGCCCTAGCAAGCCGCAGCAATAGGGAGACGCCCGAGCACCGCCGTCCCAGCAACCAGACCCACCTACTATCCCGTGGGCCCCGCAGAATCATTCCAAGCAACAGCCCATCTTCAGCTCGAGAACCATCCAAATTGATGCCCGTCAACCTGAGTTCGCTACTCCGGGTCCCACATTGTTGCCCTTTACCTCCCTGCGTGGAGTGGACCTTAAAACCATTTCTATAATTATTGTTAATATTTGTACACTGGGAGTATGAGTTTCGGCCGAGATCGTCTTCCCCACACCCGGAGCGTAGAGGTACACTCACCACCCTCCTACTTTGACATTTTGCTCAATTCATATATTTTTGAATGCCTCTGCTAGAGTGATAGGTTAATTAGCTCATTATATCAATTTTATCACCGCTGCGAGAGTGAGTGAGTGGAACCCGTCCCGTGACTCGATCCGAGCATGCAGAAAAGTCGATACCCGAGGCTCATTGCCAGTTTCTCAACCGCACACGATCCCGCGTTTCCCTCGCATAGGGACGTCCGCGAGCTAGAGTCCCAGGTTCGCATTCCGTCCCGCATCAAATTGGTATCAGAGCGGAAGGTTGAGTTTAGGGTAGTCTTTGCTTGAAAACAAAACAAAAAAAAAGTGTCTAAGTCTAGGTTTTGCATTCCTTTATTCGGTATATCAAAATGTGTTGCCCGAATGTTAGGTTACGCCTATCGGGAAGGTCACACATTTGTGTGAGTGGATCTTCGGATCTCGGAACTCTGCCTAGTATCAGATATTGGTTGAGTCTAGGTTCGTAGTCGAGTCGGCATTCCAACTTGCATTGTCATTTTAGGGTCGTGTCTAGTGTCTTATCCAAGTGTCGGCATGTCCATCTTGTAGTTCCCCATTTCCAATGGACTCCCGGTCGCCCAGGCGATATGATCGTTGGCACACCCATGGGTTTGGAAACCATCCCATCTCCTTCATTAGGCTCGAGGCCTCGAACTTTCATGGCTCCAAGGTCCTGAGCGACTACCGATATTGGGAAGTTGCTATGGACAAACACTTTGATTATTACCCCATGTTTGAGGCCGCGGAATTCACTTTTGCTAAGGAGCGGCTTCTTCATGAAGCCGTCAAAAAATGGGACGACATTGAACGCTTAAGGGAAGTTAGGAGGCAATGGCCTATCGAGTCATGGTGGGACATGAAGAGGGAGCTTAGGAGGGTCTACCTTCCCCACCTGGTCCTCCCCAACCAGTCCCACCCAACCACCTCCAACCTTCCTCACCCAGTCACCTCCCACCGGGGTTGTCATAGTCGGAGGCAAAGAGCCCCACACGTAGTAGAGCCTAGACCCAAGCCTAGGCCGGTTGATTACGGGTGAATCCACCACGATACCCCTACTCCAACCCGCACCGTTGCCGAACTTGTGCAAATGATCTTGGATCGAGTGGATAGGAGGTGTGCTTATATTGAGTCATTGGTCTCCCCTTGCCCACCTCCGAGACATGAGGTAGCCATACCCGAGCCTAGAGAGGTCATAGTTGGTAGCCCCAACCCGGCCCCACCTACGGGGTCCTAAGGACCTCTTCCCATCCGGGAGGATAGTCCTTCCCCACCCATGAGAGCTCCTTTGCCCCCATCCCCACCTTTCGATTTTTATTCGGAGCTATCTCAACCGGAGCCACCCGTGTTTCTAACATGAAAGCTTTTCATCGCCGAGCCACTACTTAGTTGACTCAAGATAGACTTGGTCCATAAAGCATCATGCTATCCATCCATGGACCCCACACTACCTTTAGTGTCAGTCAATTCATTCCATACCACATTCCGGTCTAGTCACCATGTTGATACATTGGATGACCTGCTTAAGGGATTAGACCGACAGTTGCAGTTGACGCACTTATTGGCCCCAGGCTTCGACTGACCCACAGGTCGTAGCTTCACCCATCCCGCTTTGGGGTCTATTACCTCCGTGTGTACCGTGGGTCATGTCACCACGGAGATCCTTTTATTCCTCCCTATGCCGGCCGAGCCGTATTTCTTTCCACTTTTCCCGAGGGAGGAACCATATTGTCTACATGAGATCACCGTCCCACCCACCACAATGGATGAAGGTGACCATCTACACCTTCAAGAACTTCCGATATGGGACCGTGACATGTGGGAATCCAGTTTGAGGGGTCATACTTTCTTTGATCCCTTTGATCCCTTCCTTAGGGAATCTTATGACCCATCATATCTACTCCCCTTCTTCCCAGGAAGCCACTACCACACCACTACCCCATCGGCCAGTCCACCTACACTCAGCCAGGGGACCATTCCACGAACATCATATAGGGGTAAGGAAAAAGGTGAATTCGGCAAACGGCACTTCCAGCCCTCCCAACACTCCCAAACCCAAAGGGCTGTCGCATGCTAGGGGCATACTAGGATGTCTAGGGGTCCCCCATTCCGTCAACCATCGATTGCATCTAGTGTATGCATGGCACACATTCGGATGCCCTGGTCCACCATTGCATGTGTATGGGTCAGACTAACAGTAGGGTTGTTTAGGGTCATGTGTGAGTTCGTGTTTTTCTTTATTTTTGTAAGATTGTCGAGTGCATAGTGAGTCTGCATGCATCGAGTCGAGTCGGTCTTTTGTATGCTCGCATTGTCAGTCCCTTTCGAGTGCGAGGCAAGTTGGGTCTATTGCGTACGTTGTAGACTTGCCGGAATTTAGGATCGGCTCTACCATTCTATGTCTCGGATCTAGTCACATAAAGGACCCAGCGGTGATTCCTAGTGAGTCTTCAAGCCGCCGCCTCCGCTTTGAGAGTGACCCCACCCTCGAGTGTCCACCTCTAGCCTCATTCCCACAGTAGCGTGAGCATATCGAATCTATACGGGATGAGCAAGTGACGATTACTTGGAATGGAGCGTACTCCACGCTTTCAGGTTCGGTGACGGATCCGCAAGAGCCACATGAGTAGCCGCACCACTTACTCGACGGGGTCGAGTTCTTCCCACCCGGGGAGAATTGATGGGAATCAACACTGGACACTAACATTTTTATTTTACATTTGTGTCCTTTTGTTTGTATTTATACCCTTGGCTAATTGGGTTTGCAATTGTAAGACATTATAAGCCAAAGGGTTAGTCTTTAAAGTCTTTAGATTTTATGTAAATTGCCAATGGGTCTAGCAGGGTCCCCCACCCTCTTTCCCATTGGTCCACCTAGGTTCTAGGGCCCATGTGGGGCTGGTTCAAAGTCCAAGATTAGACTTGGACCAAGGGGGGACAAGGTGGAAGAAAATTCAAACTTGGACCAAGTAAAGTCCAAGATGCTTCCCCCTTATAATATAATTTATTCTATGTTAAATTTTTATTTAATTTGATCATTTAACCACATGGGGGAAGAAAATGCTATCCCTAGTTTACCCCTCCCTCTCTCCCACGAAATTTTCAGCCCCTCACCCCTTGCCATTCTCTATATAAGACTATGTATAGTGTCGTTAGAGATTTTTAATGAAGAATTAAGCATTTTTGCCAAGAGCAAGCCCAAGGGCACCCCTTTCTCTCTCCCACCCCCCTTGCAGATGGAGTTCGATAAATTTCTTAAGGTGTGAAGCCTCCTCCCCTCCCCCTCTCTGAGTGAGAAGCTCAGCAGCACCGCCGCCGCCGCCATCGAGTCGTCGTCGCACCGCCACCGCCACCGCGTCGAAGTTCTATCCAGATCAAGACAGAAGGTCGAAGCCTGATTTTTATCTCCAAATCAGGAGATATGATCGAGCTGAAATTTTAAGTGTTTGTTCTTCTTGTTATTCCCAGTCTCCATTTTAAATTTTGTGTCAATCAGAGGTCATTTAGTATTTTTCCCGTAATTTTTGTTCCACCCCTGACAGTCTGCCAATCAGCAGATCTGCAGGAGAGGAGTCTATTCTTCTATTTTTCCTACCCCCTTATACATCTCCTAAAATCCCCAAACAAATCATACGTGTCCCTCACATACCCCCCCTTCCACCATAATTTTTCTGGAGTCTAGATCTATTATTTTCCCTTCGGTCAAAATTCGTTTTTAGGGAAAACTTAGTCTGTCATGTGTGTCTGTCAGTCCGAGCTAGCAGAAACCTTTGAGGGACAGTCGTTTTCATTTTTAATCCATTAACTTGATAGATTTGAAAAAATTATATGTTGTAGCCCTCTGAGTCCTCTATCCATCGGTACCAAGTTTGCGTCGATCAGACACCCTATCTGGCCGCAAGAAATCTTTTCGTGAAGGCGCGCAAAGCAGATCCGAGCCCAGCCAGCACAATCAGTCCGGGAATTAATTCCTCGGAAAATGCGCCGGCACACACTCGGTCACCGCCGCTCCCGGGGATGGATCAGCAACCTTCCAGCAGCGCCCCAGCAAGCTACAATAGCAGGTAGAGGTCCGGGCACCGCCGTCCCAGCAGCCGGACCCACCTGCTATCTCGTGGGCCCCGAAAAACCGTTCCGAGCAGCAGCCCGTCTTCGGCCTAAGAACCGTCCAAATTGCTGCCCGTCAACCCGAGTTCGCTACTCCCGGGTCCCACATTGTTGCCCTTTACCTCCCTGCATGGAGTGGGCCTTAAAACCATTTTTGTAATTATTGTTAATATTTGTACATCGGGAGTACGAGTTTCAGCCGGGATCGTCTTCCCCACGCCCGGAGCATGGAGGTACACTCACCACCCTCCTACTTTGGCATTTTGCTCAATTCGTATATTTTTGAATGTCGCTGCTAGAGTGATAGGTTAATTAGCTCGTTATATCAATTTTGTCACCGCTGCGAGAGTGAGTGAGTGGAACTCGTCCCGTGCCTCGATCCGAGCACGCGGAAAAGCTGATACCCGAGGCTCATTGCCGGTTTCTCAAATCGTGCATGATCCCGCGTTTCCCTCGCATAGGGACATCCGCGAGCTAGAGTCCCAGGTTCGCGTTCCGTCCCGCATCACTCTGACCCTCACCATCATCGCCGGTCCACCTATGGACCTAGGTGTGCGCGACGCGGGTGAACCCGCTTGAGTGAATCCGCCGTTCGGTTCGGTTCGGTTGCTTACATAGATAGGTGCAAGGGGCATTGGTCGAGTGGCTGCCACCCCCAAGGTGGTTTCACATCACTCTCTCTCTACATGTCGGGGGTGCCGATGCCAGAGGGGAAGACCCACTCCAACACCCTCCTCCCCTCTTATGCCATATCTTTCTCTCTCTCTGTCTGCACCCGATGTGGGTGTCAGCACCAAAGGGGTCTTCCTCTCTCTCTCTCTCTGCACCTACAGGGGGCGCCAGCACCGGAGGAAAAAATCCACTCTGGCACCCTTCTCCCCTCTCTTGCCCCCCCTCTCTCTCTCCCCCCACACTATTCTCTCTCTTCGCTCACACCACTCTCTCTGTCTGCACTAGCTAGGGCTACTGGTGCCTAAGGGGGAGACCCCCTCCCCCCTCTCCTGCCCTCTCTCTCTCTCTCTCATTGGTGAGGGTAAAATAGTCCAATCGTCTTTACTATTACCTCCGTCATGATGGAAAGTAACCTCAGAGGCATGGCGACACTGGTTAAAGGTTTTTGAGAGTTTGAGGATAAATTTCATAAAAGTGATGGTATAGCGATAATTCTGGTATTTTTAGGAGTATACAGGTAATTTTCCCAACAAAATGACCTGTACAAGTACCCACTATCCTTAAAATAAAATACAAGCTTCTGATGTGTAGGTGGTGATCGTACAATTTACACAAAATCAGCAAGGATTTGTATCTTCAAACCCATGTAGTAGAACCATATGATATATCAGATACAAGTAGATCATGTCAAGTACACCCATATTTACTGTAATACCCCTAAAATCCTTAAGAAAATAGCCATTGTGCCCATTTGCAGGGGTGTAGGGGTAATTTTTTGTTTTAAGGATAGGAGTAGATAGGGCATATTGCACTCATTTATTTTTTCAAAATAATCAAGGTAAATAGAAGGGGAATTAATCCCATGAAGGCCAAGAATAGCACAAAGTTGAGACCACTCTGATACCCCAGAAAAATTCAGGTCCCGAGCATCCCACCGTAGTGATGGCATGAAGCAACGAGGTTTTGTAGCAAGCAAATGATCATAAAGATACTTCATAATAGTTACGAAATGGTCACGTGAGGAATGGAAGTAATCCTGACATGAGCGGCATGAAAAGTGGACTACAAAGCAGTCTCAGAGGCGTCATCTTCTACTTCACGTGGCAAGAACATAACAAAAAGAGTAAAAAATGAAAAAGTGGGGAGGCTTTATAGGCCCCACCCCTCTCCCTCTCTCTCCAAGCCAAGTGGGACCTAGTAGACCCCGCCCTCATCCTAAACACTATAACCCCCCTCCCCTTGGGTCGGAAAAAAAAAGGAGGAGGAGGAACGACAACAAGAAGAAGAATAAAAAAAGAAGACATCAGGCGTACAACTCTAGTAGCAAGTTTGTGGCCTTGTGCTCTTAGAGTATGTTACAAAAACACCATTGTGATAGCACTTAGGCAAAATTTTCCCTTAACCTTGTGAATTTTGTTGGGGAAATCTTGTAGTTTCCAAAATTGTAGAAACACCCCTAAATTTATAATAAAGTCCCTAAAAACTTATGTAATTATGAAAATTATAAAAATATCCCATGAATTATGTAAATTGTGTCTACGAGCTCGTTGAGCCCTTGCAAAGCTCTTGCAAAATTTTGTAAGGTTGATGAAATATTTTGGGTTTACAAAGACACCCCAAGTTTCGGTGAATTGTAAATTGTGCCTTTTATGCTAGGCCTTTGTATATGAATCCTCTCCTCGAAGAGCAGAGCCTACGACAGTCCTTTTGCGGCCGAACTAGCATCCAGTGGTCCCCTCGTGGTAGATCGCAGGTCCAAGCCTGATGTGACACGACCCCTTGGACCTAAATTTGCAAGCAACCGGACCGAACGGCGATATCTCACAAGCGGGTTCACCCGCGTCGCGCGCACCCGGGTCCGTAGGCGGACCGGCGATGATGGTGAGGGTCCAAGGTTGGACCTTGGGGTTCCAAGAGTATGGATGGCTGGGGATGGACCCCAATGGGCTAGGGATGCCCAATTTCAAGGGCGTCCGGCACGCCGAGGGCGTGGGATGTAGTGTCTCCCTCGTAACTCACCCGCGGTGGTACTCGATTACATGGAAAGTAGGAACGAGCACTCTCTCACTGCCGACGGCGCAACTAGAGATAATACTAGGTTAAGCAATAGTAAAACCAGCAGAGGAAATGACCCGAAGCTCACCTGATCGGTGTGAAGACACCGATCCCGGTCGGAGACGAGGGCAAGCGGGGAAGCGTGGGCTACCCGCACGCTGCGCCGATGACGCTTCGGCCGAGGACCTTCTAATACATGCACTACTCCTCACGCAGGAGGGGGAACTCGGGGTGGGGAGAGTAGGGTACAAGCAAACACTATCTCCACACAGGGAGGGGCGGTAAGCCGGCCAGGCGGGGCGGGGAGTGGGGCTAAGGAAGAAGCCGAATGACCCAATGTGGTTCTGCCATCATGTCTGCCCGTCTGATAGGTGCTCACTGTTGACGCTCCCGAGGACGCTCTCGAACTTAGAAGCTGACGAAGCCAGCACCAAATCGTCACTGACTGCTCCAGGATGACTCCTGAATTTTTTCGAGCTCTCAAAGTATCTCTGGTGGTCGGAGCAGGTGCTGGACCAGCGCTGCCTGGTTCTGGTTCGAGCAGGTTTTAGGATGCTACCGTGGGAAGATGAAGCCAACCCGGGTGCACCCGTGATCAGAACGGTACAGGATCAAGACGTTTGAGAGCGTGGCTGTGTCCTCTTCAATCAGCAAGTAAGAATGGCACCGGTGGAGGTCGGGGTCGAGAACAGCGGCCCGAGAAGTAGGGAGGTATCGGGACAGCCCCTGGCTGACCTGAACGACGCTCCGGTGGTAGAAAAATTGGTGCAAGCAGCTCCGAACTCCAAATGACTCCCCGCTGGCTGGGTTGGATAGGGGACTGGTGGAGGATCGTCTCGGTCAAGTGGCTCACCAAGGGGTGCCAAGGTGTGGCCGCAGGAGCTTCTGAAAGTTGCCTCTGGTTGTAGTCTGGTCCAGATCTGCGCAGTCGAGGGAGAAAGGTTCTCCCGGGCTACCCCGAACTCGGAATGGAGCGGGATCACCTCTCCTGGGAAGCCACCTGGAAGACCTTTCCGGCGATGTATGGTACACCTCCAGAGGATGCCGAACGACTCCGAGGCAGGTTCTGCAAGTCGGGTCCCAACTGCTACCTGCGAACTGGGCAGTGCAAAAAGGGGGGGGAGGGGTTGTTGGTGGAGATGGGAGGGGGAAATGGAGCGGGAAGTGGCTGGGGCGTCCCCTAGTTGATAGGGGGTCAAAGGGGGGTCGAACCAAGGGGTGAGAGGGGAGAAATGGGGGCTGGAAGGGGGTCTAGCAGGTGGGGGACTGGAGAGCTGCGAATTTTGGTGTTGGATGGGAGAGGGAGACCTTTGGCTTGAATGAGTGATTAATGGAGGGTTATTGTTGCTTTGGGGAGGGGAAAGGTTGTGTTAGGGATGGGAAGGGTTGTATGGGAAGGTGGAGGGGTGTGTGGGGAAGAGGGAGGGATACTTGGGGAAGTGGGATGGGTGCTAGGGAAGTGGAAGGGTTGCCTTGGAATGTAAAAGGGTGCTTGGGGCTTGGTGTGATTAATGGTGGGATTGAATGGACCTAGGGAAGATGAGGGGTTGGGGCTGATGTGGAGGGTGAGGTGGCAAGGGGGAGAGGAGAGAGAGAGAGAATTGCACCCTAGAGAGAGAGGGGGGTCGCCCCTTTTAGAGAGAGAGAGAGAGAGAGAGAGAGAAAGAGAGAGAGGGGAATCCACCCCTAGAGAGAGAGAGAGAGAATCTCACACAATTTTAGTGGATTTCAAACATTCATTCAACAATTCATTAGCTCCAAATGGTGGGAGTGGGGTCCTATTTATAGGATTCCTACAATTTAACATAAGTCCCTGCCTTTTGGACTACTAACACTCAACCAAGGGGAAGGGGGCGCCCGTGGGTCTAGCCCATATAATTGGGCCCATTAACCTATCAAACCAACATAATGACTCAAGACTTAGGTAAATAGCTACTTAACCTAGGTATTGGACTCAAATAAAAGGAAAAGTACATGATAAGAAAATGAAAATTACATCATATGACTCGAAATAAAGTAGCGAACAAGATGAAGCATAGTTGGCGAGCATCGGGATCCTCGAACAAATGAGATCGCCGGTGATGTCCCCATCATACCCCCGGGGTACAGAGAACTCGACTCCGTCGAGTATGGGTACACCGGGGAAGTAGTCATCTAAAGCAGCTCGGGGTGAACCTCAACCTCCAAACTCAACCCTGCGTCCGCAACCAAGGGACGGTCCTTCATCCTCTCACGGTGGCTTGGGCACACCCTCTTGCTGGCGATGGAACCCTGCTTCCCTAGTATTGCCTCCGTGTGCACACGTCGGGCTCTCAGGCTGATTTTTGGTGGCTCTCCGAGGGTATCACTCACAAGGAAAGATATAGGCTCAAGGTACTCACTAGGATCCACCGCGGTGCCCATATAGGGTGCCGGATCCGCCACATGGGAAATGGGGTGAATCCCAAAACCCATTCGTAAGTCCAACCCATAAGCCGGGTTGCCAAAGTCACTCGGAACTTGGCAAGGTCCAAGTCCTCGTGCCCTCAAGTTGGAGGTGACTCTAGGGTAGAGCCACTCCAATGCCACCATCGATAGGTTGCCTACTTGAAATTTCAAGTGGCGCTCGTGAGCCTTTTCCCGCTCTTTATGAACCTCACCGCTCGTTGCGATTTGCTTGCGTGTATGCTCATGCCATGCATTATGATGCGGTGAGTGGTTGTGAAAGTGGGTAGTGTGCAAAGGTGGACCGGGGCAACCATAAATTGACCTATCATGCTTTGATGCCATGTGAACCTTGATGAACTTAGGTGGACTGGGGCATCCATAAGTGGACCTATCATGCAATGATGCCGTGTAGACTTTGGTCAACCTAGGTGGGCTAGGGCACCCGTAGGTGTACCTATCATGCAAAGTGGTGATAAATATCGGGGGACCCGGACATCCGTAGATGCCTTTGACATGTGTATGACCAATGTTAAATGAGGGAGGGCCGATACACCCGAATATGAACCAATCATGCATCCTACTTGACATGTGGGTGATATGAACGAGTGGACCCGACTTAAGAATCATATCAAGTGGTGTTGTACGCCAAGACTTATGCACTTTTGTACCAAAGATGTCTCTTATGTGTGGGCTTTTGGACCTCCATTGGAATGGGTCAAAGGGGTCTTGGAAGGTCGATATCATGAAGTGGGGCACTTCCTCGATCCCTAAGTGTGTATTGCCCAAAGTCATGGCTCCCATGGTGTAATCTGAGTCTTGGGAGAGATGGGCTTGCTCCAACATGGTGGGTGAGGGTAGGAAGGAGTGGGTGATAAGTGATATGGGTGGACCACATGGGTTCCTGGGTTCCCATTGGGAGGGGTCAAAAGGATCAACATAAGTGTATCCGGGGGAAAGGAGCTCTAAGTTTATCTCAACATCCTCAAGGTCCTCACAATATGGTGGTGAGTCATCCTCCTCCAAAGTAATTGGTCCAAGATCTCTAGTGAGTTGACCATTTAAGGCATTTGGGGTCTCAATGGGTGGGGAGTAGACCGGAGTGGGTTCTTCCTCCAAGGGGAGAAATAGAAGAATCTCAATAGTGCAATGCCCACTCATGCAAATGGAAGTGATGGACCCAATGGTGGGGTGGGCAAAGTTAATGGTGCTAGGCTCCGAAGGTCCCATGGCAAGCAAGCCGGTCAAGTGGACTTGCCAATATAGGCAATCCACTAGGTCTCCCAAGTCTCCCGCGAAGTAGAAGGTTTGTAAAGTGACATGGGGAGACCGGGTGGGAACAATTTGGGATTGATATCCCAATGGTGGTGATCTCAGGAGGGTGGGACTTTGCTTGAGCCATTGGAGTATGGACTCATCTATGGTGATGGTGTGTGGCTCATGAGGACCCGAACTAGGAGGGGTGGTTGAGTTTTGTGGCTCCTCCTCCTCAACGGTGTGGGCTTGGGTTTCCTCGAGGGTGGGGAGGGGGTCTAGGCCGATCTTACTTCCAAGGGAAGATGTGTTTACTTCCAAGGGATCAGGTGTTTGGATCATGGGCTCCTCTTCCAAGGGGAGGAATGGGTCTTGGAGAGGGGGATTCTTGCAGCCCACTCAAAAAGCAGACCCAACTAAGCCCAACGAGGCAAGCTCGTCCAAGTGACAGCCCACAGGGCCCACTTGAAAAAGCCCAATAAAACAATGCTCGAGGAAACAACTCTCCTAGGCGGCCCCAAGGCTCGGAGAGCCCGAGCCTCGGTCAGGTCACAGGAAGACCCGCGCACGAGCTATCCCTCCGCACGAAGGGGGGAAGCACTAGCCGGTCTGTCCGACCCATCTCCTCACCGAGCTAGGCCTATTACCCTATAGGGCCGGCCCCCCTAAGCTCGGTACGACCGATAAAATGTTCATCATTGCAGCCGTTAGAGTCCACAGCGGGCCGGGCGCCAAGAAGTCCCGGAGCTCCGGCTTCCCCACGAGGATAACGCCCCCACGATGAGGCCATAAAAGCCTACGACGAGGACGTAACCTCCACCGGAGACCCCTCAGCTTGCAGGACTCTAGAGGGCGGCGCACTATTTAAACCTGGGATACCCTCCGGCGGAAGGTAAGTCCAAAAGGGCATTGATCCACGCCGAATTCCTGAGCAAGGATCACTTCACCCCATTGGTGGAGAGGGATCCCACGCCTTCACCTTCTCCTCCCTATCGCTGCTCTCACCATTGCTCTACTGACTTGAGCGTCGGAGGGTTTCACCCCGGGGAATCCCCCTGGGCCCTCTGACCGGTTTCCCTGTCTTGCAGTTCACAAACTTGGTGATTACCAGCCCGCTGAGGAACCAGCGCGAGATTTCGCCTCTTCATCTGGCGCCGTCTGTGGGAAACGCACAAAGAGCCAACATGGTGAGAAGGAGCTCAGGGAGGAGGTCCGCCGGCGAAAGGGGTAAGGCCATGGTAGCAGCAGGGGATGGCCCTTCCAGGGCCTCTCAGAACCCTCCCTCCAACGCCAGCATCCCCGCTGACGGACCACCCCCCCCCCCCCCCCCGCGGCGGTGGGGCTCCCCCCCTACGGTGGCACTGAAGCCTTCCAGGCCCTCAACGCCAAACTGGATGTTCTCGTGGAACTCATGAAGACCCAGGCGGCCAGGGATGCAAGGTCCCGTGCCCCGTCAGGGAGCCCCCCCCGCAGGAGTACGTCCCAGCACACCGCTGGGGGCCGCTTCACCCTCCGTGGCCAGTAGCTCATCCGTAACAGGGTCGGAGGACCCTCGCAAGCTCCACCTCCGGAACAAGAGGCCTCCTCCACGCCGAGGAAAGGAAGGTGGGGGACGTAACGGCCAGATCCGGAAGCCGACGTTCCCGGAGACCACCAAGACGCTCCCCCCAGCCTCGCGGCACGACAGCAACCGGAGTTATCCCTCCGGCTGCGAGATTTCAAAAGGCGCTTCGCTGAGCAGGAGCGCGCCCTTCGCGCCCTGCAGAAGGCCTCTTCCCCGAAAGACGAGGAGAAATCCCCGTTCTCCGAGTATATCTTGAAGGCAGAGGTATCTCCCAGAGCCCCCATACCAACCATCAAGCTTTACGACGGCCAGGGCGACCCGGCCGACCATTATGATAGCTTCGACGCCCTGATGACTCTACACGGAGCGTCGGACCCCATCAAGTGCCGAGCCTTCGTGACCACTCTGGTCCAAGGCACTCAAGCGTGGTTCTGGGCCCTCGCCCCCAGATCCATCCGAGACTTCAAGCAGTTCGGGCGAGTCTTCAAGGAGAGCTTCGCCGGAAGTGCCCCCCCAAGGTCGGTAGCGGGGCTCTTGGCCCTCAAACAGGCGCAAGGGGAAAGGCTCCAAGCTTACGTTCACCGATTTAAATCGGAAGCCCTCCGAATCCCCCGCCTGGACGTGGCCTCGGCCACAACCGCACTGACCGGGGGTACCCGGGACGAGAACCTCCGCCGTGAACTTGTCCTCCACCCTCCCTCGACCCTTGCCGAGCTAGTGACTCTGGCTCTGCGCCACACCGAGTGCGAAGAAGTACTCAGCGCTTGCCGAGACACAACCGGCTCGGGTCGGGAGGGGGACAAGAAGCGGGGCCCCGAGCCAAATCCTAGCTCGGGAAAGAAGCGAGACCGAGATGGAGAAGGCAAGCGGAAGTACGAGCGATACACCCCGTTAACCGCACCGATCTATGAAATCTATGAAGACGTCAAAGACTCAGGACTCCTTCGCAGGCCCGAGCCGATGAGGTCGAAAAACCGCAAGCGAGACAGACATTGCCTATTCCACAGCGATCATGGGCATCACACCGGTGATTGCCACCAGCTCCAAGATGAAATCGAGCGCCTCATCCGCCTGGGGCACCTGGCTCGATTCACCGCCGAGCGTAGAGAAGATCAAGGCGCCGCAGAGGAGATCGACAACGCCCCCCGAGGGGTTCACATCAACGTCATCTCTGGAGGAATAACATCAGGAGGCGACAACAGTCGTGGAAGGAAGCGTCATGCCGAGCGGGCGAGCCGAGCCCCAGAGCCACCCAGGGCCCCGCCCCAGGTCATAGTCTTCTCCGATCAAGACCTGGAGGGGATGAGCACCCCGCACGATGACGCCCTCATAATCTCGGCCACTATAAACCATTGTAACGTAGATCGGATTCTTGTGGACAATGGAAGTGCCCCTGATGTATTGTCTTATGACTGTTTCCTCAAAATGGGAGAGGATCCATCCAAACTCCGCCCGATCCGAACGCCCCTCTATGGGTTCAACGACCTGGCCACTCTCCCCGAAGTAGCCCTAAGCCTGCCGGTTACCCTCGGCACCCCACCCAAAACTGTTACGGTCATGGTAGACTTCATGGTGATCAAAGGGATGATAGCTTACAACGCCATCTTCGGCCGGGGAATCCTCAGCCGGATCAAGGCAGTACCATCTACCTATCACCAAAAAATGAAGTTCCCCACCAAAAACAGGGTAGGGGAAATCTGAGGTAACCAGGCCACGGCCCGAAGGTGCTATAATATCTCGGTGGAGGCCACGAAGCCGGGCGGGAATGATAAGGGCCCCCGGGAAGTCGAGGAAAAATCCGCAGCTACTGAGCCAGGTGGCGAGTTGCTAACAATTTTCCTAAACGATGACCCGACCCTAGGAGTAAGGATCAGAGCCGACCTACCACCCGAGGAACAGCAGCAATATAAGAAATTTCTTTCTGAGTACATCCGAGTCTTCGCTTGGTCCGACGATCAGCTCCCTGGGATACCAGAGGAGACTGTGACGCACCGACTCAACCTCAACCCCACCATGAAGCCCGTGCAGCAGCACCGAAGGAAGCACGCACCCGAGAAACTGATGATTATCAAGACGCAGGTCACCAAGGGGCAAGAGACTAGTCTTTTTAGACCGGTCCTGTACCCGACGTGGCTAGCCAATGTCGTCCTGGTACCAAAGGCTTCCGGCAAGTGGCGGATGTGCGTGGACTTCACCGACTTGAATAAGGCGACCCCTAAGGACTGCTATCCCTTGCCCAGCATCGACCAACTGGTCGACTCGACATCGGGCAACGAGATGCTCAGCTTCCTGGATGCCTATTCGGGTTACCATCAGATCAGAATGAATTCTGAAGACGTCGAGAAGACGGCCTTCATCACCGACTACGGCGTATACTGCTATACCCGGATGCCTTTCGGGCTGAAGAACGCCGGAGCCACATATCAAAGACTGGTCAATCACATGTTCGAGGAGCAGCTAGGTCAGAACGTCGAGGCCTACATTGACGACATGCTCGTCAAGACCCCCAAGTTCCAGGACCACTTCACCGACCTCGCTGAAACCTTCGGCGTCCTCCTGAAGTACAATATGAAGCTCAATCCTGCCAAGTGCGCCTTCGGAGTAAGATCCGGGAAGTTCCTGGGTTTCCTGGTCACTCAGCGTGGGATCGAAGTCAACCCCGACAAGGTCCAGGCCATCCTGGACATGTGCCCGCCCGCTTGCATTAAGGACGTCCAGCGTCTGACAGGGCGTGTCGCCGCTCTCAGCTGTTTCTTGTCCCGTGCGGCCGAACGATGCTTGCCCTTTTTTAAACTATTGAGGGGGCCCAAGTTGGCATCCGCTACGTTCACATGGGATGAGGAATGCCAGAAAGCGTTCGTCGAGCTCAAGGAGTTCCTGGCTTCGCCCCCGGTGCTCTCCAAGCCCGTGCCGGGTGAAGTCTTGCTACTCTATCTCTCGACGACGTCATCAACGGTCAGCTCTGTCCTAGTCAGAAATGACTCGGGAATCGAAAGACCATTCTACTACACCAGCAAGGTGCTTAACGAGGCCGAGAGGAGGTACCCCGCAACCGAGAAGCTCGTGCTAGCGCTGGTTACCTCCGCGAAACGCCTCCGACCCTACTTCCAGGGGCACCCCATCACTGTGCTAACCGGCGAGCCGTTGAAGAAGATTTTGGCCCACCCCGAGGCCTCGGGGCGACTCATCAAATGGGCCATTATGCTTGGGGCCTACGACATCTCGTATCGCCCGCGCTCAGCTATAAAAGGTCAAGCGCTCGCCGACTTCATCGCCGAAAGCACCATCCCGACCGAACGAAGACTACTGACCATGCCCAGGCCAACCTGGGAACTGTACATTGACGGATCTTCCAACTCTATCGATAGTGGTGCTGGGATCCTCCTAAGATCCCCCGAAGGAGTGGAGCTGCAGTACGCCTTGAAATTCAACTTTCAGACGTCCAACAACGCTTCCGAGTACGAGGCCCTTATATCGGGAGCGCGCATGGCCCGGCGGTTGGGGGCTGAGCGAGTCAAGATCCACACCGACTCTCAGCTGGTCGCAAGCCAGGTCAACTGTCACGCCCCGGGTGCGGAAGGTACCCGGAGATACGCGACGAGTTTATATCAATCATGTCAATCAGAGTAGTAGTGTATTCGACACAAAGACAGAGTGCGTAAATATAAAGAGAACCCAATCCATTAATTCCTTTAATAAGAATATGTCTATTACAAACCCTTGCAAATTCTAGACTCAATAAAAGAAAAGTACAACGCTTGACTCAAGGAAAATAGAGAAAAGACAGGACTAATTGATGCTTGAGTAGCTCTAACTCTTTCACTCTTGGCTTTCCCTATCAGATTGAATTCCCTCATCGTCGGACTTACCTGAAAAGTAGGGAAACACTGAGTGAGCGAACGCTCAGTAGGAAATTATATCTCAAGGACTAGCAAGGGGTTTAAGTAATTACATTTTTCCATGAATGCACTATAGCTATGCATGCTCGCAAAACGACAAGATAGCAAGAGAATATAACAATAAGATGGCAAGAAGAACTAGTCATGAACTTTCAAGAACTTATACCAAAAGATATCAAGATATTAAGCAAGTAGACTCATCATGTCATGTTGGAATTTGGCTATCATGTTTCAAGCAAGCGAGTATACAATTACCCGTTCTCGGGCCACGCAAGTCATGTAATATCAAGTCAAGTACAAGATTTGTGGAATGTTCAATCAAGCTAGTCATGCACTTCGGTATAATACCAATACCGTGATCAATCAACTCCCATGGGCACAAGTACTTTCGGGTGCTCCTCCCAGGACCAGATCGGGCCCTATATGCGCAGGCATTAATCATGTATTTTAACATCCACTCTTGTGTATAGCCAATATGAAATTTCAAGAATAAAGCTTGTAGTCATGTAGATAGACTTTGATAGAATAGAGTCCAAAAATATGACACTTGACATAGATGGGCGATAATAACGGTACAATCACGATTATCGATAAAACTAGGTGGAATTGGTTCCCTAACATGGGTACCATGACAAACAAGTATGGACACTCTTTATATAGAATTGAGGTTCACATGAACAGCACATCAATGGCAAGACGTCCTCATTCTTAATATAAAATTGAGGTCCACACGAACATCATGTTGAATATAGAATTGAGGTTTAGAAGAACAGCATCAAATGGCATGATAACCTTATCCCATGAAGAGAATTCTCATGATACACACTTTGCATAACATGAGGACCGGTATACCATGTTTCTTTAGAGTGACATGGCAATCAAATAATGAAATGGATTTTTATGGTACAACCAGCTCAGTCGGCCTTGAGGGAATCCAAGACTCGAGGAGTCTTACGGAGGTCTCTATGACTAACTTGCTAGTCCAAAGGAATGGAATGTCCAATGGAGAGCTTGTATGTCAATGAGAATTGAGGGTAGTGCGATAAAAACATCATGAAACATGAGACTATATTCACGGACTGGAATATAGTGCCGATATATATATATAATATATATATGAAACCCTCGGTTAACAGTAACAGTGTAAAATAGTATCACAGGAAACTAGCGACTTAATCTAAGTCATTAATCATGGAATTAACGCCTTACACAGGGGCATTTATTTACAAATTGACGGCTTGTTAAACAGTCGTCCACTCTGTATTTCTATTTTTGCAGAATTTAGATAATATGGAATTTAATAAAAATGCGCCCTGGATAGGGGCGTTACTTTTCAATTAGCGCCCTGTTCTGGGGCGTCACTTTTATAAGAGACGTCTTGCATCAGGTCGTTATTTCAAGATTTTACCAGATTTCAGATAATAAAATTTCAGGGAACAATTTCATGGTCAGGACAAGAAAAATAGCATGATTCGATAGGTATGATCATGCATTAATTTAGATTCATGATTTCATAGTTATAGAATTTTAAACATAGATAATTATCAATTATATGAAATTGACGACTCCTGGGTAGGGCGTCAAAACAAGAATTAGCGCCCTTGTCTGGGTCGCTTCTTTAAAATCTCTCAGAAAATATTTGGAAACGCAGTAAAACTATATGCATGAGATCATGGACAAGTTTATTTCATAATTTATACTAGTTTGGGCTACGTTCTTGAGAAAACCTACCTGATGAATGTTCTGGTGAAGGAACGTGAAGAGAGTTGAAGAGAGAACGATACTCTGTTCTAAACAGAGTGTTCTGATCACCGGAAGAAGAAGAAGATGATGAAGAACTCCACGTCCTTCAACTAGGCAGAAGAGTTACTACTTACGATAGACTTCCTGTAGCAAAGACGATGAAGAATCATTAATATTCTTCATGATTACGACCGAAGGCAGGGAAGAAGAACATTACCTGTTCTTTACGTACGCAGCAGCAGAACCTCCTTCGACCAACAGCTTACTAGGTTCGACCGGAACGGTTATTTATAGGATTTTGGGAATCCTAATAGAGTTAGAATTTGATTAAGGGTAGTATTCCCTTGATAGAGTCCTTACTATATTTTATCCTCGTAGTTATCCAGAAACTTGCTCTGGATAGTCTCCTGGGTCGAACGAAACTCGAACTAAATTAACGTCCTAAGTGAGGGCGTTAATTTAAATTGACGCCTTGTCAAGCATCCTTTCTTATGTGAAACGCGTCCATGTAGAGGGCGTCACTTATACTTACCCCTTTTTATTTATGTTGGCCGCTGAGAATTGACGACCTCATCTGTTGGCGCCCATTCTGGAATTCACGCCTTGTATAAGGGCGTTTCTTCTTGAAGTAGCGCCTTGACCCAAGGCGTTATTTTCCTTCTGGCTTATTCTTATGCGTTTAGGCTTTCATCATCTATTTACTTATCTTTTATTTTAATTTGATTTATTTAAAAATCTTATCTTTTCCAGGGTTGCTACATCCTCCCCCACTTAAAAGAATTTGGTCCCCAAATTCAATCGCATATACATGTGGAGAGTGTAGAGCCTATTACCTTAAAATAATTCTGGGAATCGCTTCCTCATGAATTCCTCGGTCTCCCATGTGGCTTCATGCTTGGAACTCTTATTCCATTGTACCTTTAGCATGGGAATAACCTTATTCCTTAGGGTACGTACTTCACGATCTAGTATCTTTATGGGCTTCTGTTCATATGTGAGATCCTTCTGGATAACTAAGTCTCCATGTTCAATAATATGTGATGGATCGTGTACATACTTCTTCAACATAGATATGTGGAACACATTATGTACTTCGGACAATTGAGGAGGCAACGCGATGCGATAAGCAACCTCGCCTACTCTTTCCAGTATCTCGAAAGGTCCGATGAATCTTGGTGTAAGCTTGCCCTTAACACCAAATCTCCTTATTCCACGTCCAGGTGATATCTTTAGAAATGCATGATCTCCGACTTGGAATTCAAGATCTCTCCTTCTTGTGTCAGCATAAGCTCTTTTGTCTAGACTGAGCCACTTGCAGTCTTTCTCGAATCACTTGTATTTTCTCGGTGGTATCCCTTACCATATCTGGACCTAATAGTTGTTTCTCTCCAACTTCGTCCCAGCATAAGGGTGATCGGCAACTCCTTCCGTATAAGGCTTCGAAAGGTGCCATTTGTATACTTGCCTGGTAGCTATTATTGTATGCAAATTCAACTAGAGCAAGTGATCATGCCAGCTTCCTCCAAAATCAATGATGCAAGCTCTGAGCATATCTTCCACTACCTGATTAGTTCTCTCGGTCTGACCATCTGTTTGGGGATGAAAAGCTGTGCTAAAGTTAAGTCTCGATCCCAACGAATTTTGTAGTCCTTTCCAAAAATGCGAAGTAAAACGGGGATCTCTATCAGACACAATCGAGACAGGGATACCATGTAATCTGACTATCTCTTTTATGTATAATGCAGCCAGAACATCAACTGACCATCGACTCTTGATCGGCAAGAAGTGCGCTGATTTGGTCAATCGATCAATGATAACCCATATTCCATCATATCCTCCTTTTGATTTAGTTAGACCCATGATAAAATCCATACCAATATCCTCCCACTTCCATTTGGGAATATCCAGAGGATGTAGCTTTCCGGTAGGCTTCTGGTGTTCAGCCTTAACTTGTTGACATGTGAGACAGCGAGACACAAAATCCGCTATTTCTCTTTTCATATTGGGCCACCAAAAGATCCTTTTTAAATCTTGGTACATCTTAGTAGATCCTGGATGGATTGTGTACCTTGATCTGTGAGCTTCATCTAAGATCTTCTTCTTTAATTCTGGACAATCCGGTATACAAGTTCTATTTTGGAATAACAACCTTCCATCCGAAGCTAGTTGGAACACAGATTGTCCTTCTAGTTTGCCCTTGATTTCCACTAATACCGGGTCACTACCTTGAAGTCCTTATATTTCAGATAACAAATCTGACTGTATGCTCGTATGGGATAAGGTGACACACCTACTGTCCTTGTCCATGCTTATATTAAGTCTAGTAAATTGTTCTAGCAACTTCCACTCCTGAACCATACAATTGGCTAATAATGCTCTCGGCTTTCGACTAAGGGCATCAGCTACCGGATTACCCTTTCCAGGATGATAATGTATAGTAAAGTCGAAGTCCTTAAGATATTCTAGCCAACGTCTTTGCCTCATATTCAATTCCTTCTGAGAGAAGTGATACTTAAGGCTTTTATGGTCAGAGTAGACAAGAAACTGCACTCCATAAAGATAATATCTCCATATTTTTAGTGCAAATACGACCGCAGCCAATTCTAGATCATGAACTGGGTAGTTCTCCTCGTGCTTCTTCAATTGACGAGAAGAATAAGCTATAACCTTTCCTTGTTGCATTAGGACACATCCGAGGCCAATGCCAGAAGCATCAGAGTATACCTCGAATTGCTCTCCTTCCACTGGTAAAGCTAAGACCGGGGCTGTGGTCAGATGATCTTTGAGAGCTTGGAAGCTTCATTCACAATCCTCGCTCCATTCATAGCGTATCTCCTTGCGAGTTAGCCTAGTAAGTGGCACGGCGATCTTAGAGAAATATTTGATGAACCGCCGGTAATAGTCTGCAAGACCTAAGAAATTTCGGATCTCGCTAACATTGGTCGGTCTTTCCCAATTTCTTACAGCTTCCACTTTTGATGGATCTACAGACAAGCCATCTTTTGATATAACATGTCCGAGAAAAGTCACTTCTTCGAGCCAGAACTCACACTTACTGAGCTTTGCATATAATTGGTTTGTCCTCAATATCTGTAATGCAATCATTAAATGTTCCTCATGCTCTCCCTTGGTCTTGGAGTAAATCAATATATCATCAATGAAAACCACCACGAATTGATCTAGATAAGATCGGAATATACTATTCATCAACTGCATAAAGGCAGCAGGGGCATTTGTTAGTCCGAAAGGCATAACAACAAACTCATAATGGCCATACCTGCTTCTGAATGCGGTCTTATGAATATCATCGTCCTTGATCTTAGTTGGTGATATCCTGACCTGAGATCAATCTTTGAAAAATACTTGGATCCAGATATTTGATCAAATAACTCATCGATTCTCGGCAGTGGATACTTGTTCTTGATAGTGAGATGATTCAACTGTCGATAGTCGATGCATAGTCTCATGGATCCATCCTCTTCTTTACAAATAGCACAGGCGCTCCCCACGGGGAAGTACTCGGTCTAATGAATCCTTTCTTAAGAAGTTCCATCAATTGCTCCTTTAACTCCTTGAGTTCAGCAGGGGACATTCTATAAGGTGCCTTAGAAACAGGTCCAGCACCAGGGACTAAGTCGATGGTGAAGGCCACTTCTCTTTGTGGGGTAATCCAAGCAAATCTTCCGGAAACACATCCGAAATTCTTGCACAACTGGGATATCTTCTATCTTAGTTTCCTTAGCCTCCTTAATCGTGACAAATGCAAGGAAAGATACACATCCTTTTCTTATTAGCTTGCTAGCTCGGAGAGCCGAAATAAGAGGTGACTCGCTCCGACTCTTAGGGCTAGAATAGACTAGTTCGGGAAAGTCCTTGAAAGTAACCTTGCTATTGCGGCAATCGACAGTTGCCTGGTATTTGGATAACCAATCCGCTCCTAGTATGACATCATACTCCTTTAGATCTAAACATATAAGATCGATAGGGAGATTCCTACCCTGAACCAATACTTCACAGTTTTGGTAATGGTGAGTGATATCAGTTTCGTTACCAAGAGGAGTAGACAAAACTATTTTTATCCATTCCGGTTCTAAGGGTAACGGATCAGCAAACTTTTTGGAAATAATTGAATGTGAAGCACCCGTATCAAATAAGACATATGCAGACTTGGAGCAAACTTTCAATGTACCTTCTACTAGTCCGCCTTCTTCTTCTTCGGTCTCCTTAATTGCGTGAAGACGAGCGTTCTTGGTTACCGGGCGCTTTCCGTCACCGGCTTGATCATTAAGTAATGGGCAATCGGGAATCCGATGCTCACGGCTCCCGCAACGGAGACATGCTCCAAGTTTCCTCCAGCACTCTTCGGCTTTATGACCAGCCTTGTCACAATGCTTGCATATTATATTCGAAGGTGTAGTAGTGATAGAGAAGGGCTTGGTCTTCTTAAATTTTTGGTCTTGAGAAGAAGTACCTCCAGTGCTAGGCCTCTTCTTGAAGTTGGGTTTAAAGGAACCCGAACTTGTAACTTGTTCTTCTTATCCTTCCCACGGATTCTATCTGATAGCTCCGTGGCATCTTCTAACAATTGAGCTCGGCGTACTAACTCTGAGTAGACCTGAATATCCATTGGCGCCAGCTGGGTAATATATTGGGGCCTGAGCCCATTAAGGAACCTCCTAGCTTTCATCTTCTCGGTGCTAACTAAGTGCTTAGCATACCGAGACAATCTAGAGAATTGTGCCTCGTACTCCGCCACCGATAATGACCGTTGCTTGAGTGCGGCAAATTCGGTAGCTTTCTTTTCTTGGACTCGGTCTGAAAAATATTTATTGTTGAAATGTTCAACAAATTCTTCCCAAGTAATTTGGTCCGGATTTATAGTAGCTTCGACTGCCTCCCACCAGCATCTGGCATCTCTCTCTAGTTGAAAGTAGCTAATAAGACTTTCTCTTGATCCGTGCACTGCATAACACGGAATATACGCTCCGTCTCCCTGATCCAGTGCTCTGCGTCATCGGATCAGTAGATCCCATGAATTTGGGAGGGTTCATGTTCTTGAAGTCTTGGTGGAGACTCCGGCTCGCTGTGTACCTCCCTGTGCTACATGTTGCAGCACCTGGGTCATGCCTTGGAGTGTACGCTGCATGTTGCGCCACTGAGCACGTTCGGCAGCCATTATCCTACAATTACAATAGCTATGTTAGTATATACTCGCGTTAAGACTCTTAAGTTTTTCATGTTAACTCCACCCTTGGTTCTACCCAATCTCACTGATTAATGGTTTAAACCTATCCTTGGACTTGGGTTTCCTAGGAATTGAATACCCTAGGCTCTGATACCACAAAAACTGTCACGCCCCGAGCGCGAAAGGTACCCGGAGATGCGCGACGAGTTTATATCAATCATGTCAATCAGAGTAGTAGTGTATTCGACACAAAGACAGAGTGCGCAAATATAAAGATAACCCAATCCATTAATTCCTTTAATAAGAATATGTCTATTACAAACCCTTGCAAATACTAGACTCAATAAAAGAAAAGTACAACGCTTGACTCAAGGAAAATAGAGAAAAGACAGGACTAATTGATGCTTGAGTAGCTCTAACTCTTTCACTCTTGGCTTTCCCTATCAAATTGAATTCCCTCATCGTCGGACTTACCTGAAAAGTAGGGAAACACTGAGTAAGCGAACGCTCAGTAGGAAATTATATCTCAAGACTAGCAAGGGGTTTAAGTAATTACATTTTTCCATGAATGCACTATAGCTATGCATGCTCGCAAAACGACAAGATAGCAAGAGAATATAACAATAAGATGGCAAGAAGAACTAGTCATGAACTTTCAAGAACTTATATCAAAAGATATCAAGATATTTAAGCAAGTAGACTCATCATGTCATGTTGGAATTTGGCTATCATGTTTCAAGCAAGCGAGTATACAATTACCCGTTCTCGGGCCACGCAAGTCATGTAATATCAAGTCAAGTACAAGATTTGTGGAATGTTCAATCAAGCTAGTCATGCACTTCGGTATAATGCCAATACCGTGATCAATCAACTCCCATGGGCACAAGTACTTTCGGGTGCTCCTCCCAGGACCAGATCGGGCCCTATATGCGCAGGCATTAATCATGTATTTTAACATCCACTCTTGTGTATAGCCAATATGAAATTTCAAGAATAAAGCTTGTAGTCATGTAGAATAGACTTTGATAGAATAGAGTCCAAAAATAGGACACTTGACATAGATAGGCGATAATAACGGTACAATCACGATTATCGATAAAACTAGGTGGAATTGGTTCCCTAACTTGGGTACCATGACAAGTAAGTGCCCACAAGTAGATGGTCACTTCTTTTAATATAGAATTGAGGTCCACAAGAACATCATGTTTGATATAGAATTGGGGTCTACAAGAACATCATGCTTGATATAGAATTGGGGTCTACAAGAACATCACATCAACGGCATGTTTTCCCCGCTTATTAAGATAATTCTCACATCATACCCATGGCATGACATGAGGGCCGGTTTACCATGTTTCTATAGAGTGACATGGCAAAGATTGTGTAATGGGTTTTTATGGTACAACCAGCTCAGTCGGCCTTGAGGGAATCCAAGGCTCGAGGAGTCTTACGGAGGTCTCTATGACTAACTTGCTAGTCCAAAGGAACGGAATGTCCAATGGAGAGCTTGTATGTCACCGAGAATTGAGGGTAATGCGATAAGACATCATAAAACATGGGAATATATTCACGGACTGGAATATAGTGCCGATATATATATATAATATACATATGAAACCCTCGGTTAACAGTAACAGTGTAAAATAGTATCACAGGAAACTAGCGACTTAATCTAAGTCATTAATCATGGAATTAACGCCTTACACAGGGGCATTTATTTACAAATTGACGGCTTGTTAAACAGTCGTCCACTCTGTATTTCTATTTTTGTAGAATTTAGATAATATGGAATTTAATAAAAATACGCCCTGGATAGGGGCGTTACTTTTCAATTAGCGCCCTGTTCTGGGGCGTCACTTTTATAAGAGACGTCTTGCATCAGGTCGTTATTTCAAGATTTTACCAGATTTCAGATAATAAAATTTCAGGGAACAATTTCATGGTCAGGACAAGAAAAATAGCATGATTCGATAGGTATGATCATGCATTAATTTAGATTCATGATTTCATAGTTATAGAATTTTAAACATGGATAATTATCAATTATATGAAATTGACGACTCCTAGGTAGGGCGTCAAAACAAGAATTAGCGCCCTTGTCTGGGTCGCTTCTTTAAAATCTCTCAGAAAATATTTGGAAACGCAGTAAAACTATATGCATGAGATCATGGACAAGTTTATTTCATAATTTATACTAGTTTGGGCTACGTTCTTGAGAAAACCTACCTGATGAATGTTCTGGTGAAGGAACGTGAAGAGAGTTGAAGAGAGAACGATACTCTGTTCTAAACAGAGTGTTCTGATCACCGGAAGAAGAAGAAGATGATGAAGAACTCCACGTCCTTCAACTAGGCAGAAGAGTTACTACTTACGATAGACTTCCTGTAGCAAAGACGATGAAGAATCATTAATATTCTTCATGATTACGACCGAAGGCAGGGAAGAAGAACATTACCTGTTCTTTACGTACGCAGCAGCAGAACCTCCTTCGACCAACAGCTTACTAGGTTCGACCGGAACGGTTATTTATAGGATTTTGGGAATCCTAATAGAGTTAGAATTTGATTAAGGGTAGTATTCCCTTGATAGAGTCCTTACTATATTCTATCCTTGACGTAGTTATCCAGAACTTGCTCTGGATAGTCTCCTGGGTCGAACGAAACTCGAACTGAATTGACGTCTTAAGTGAGGGCGTTGAATTTAAATTGACGCCTTTGCCTATGTCGTTTCTTGTGAAAAACGCGCCCAGGTGGAGGGCGTTACATTTACTTCCCCTTTTTTATTATTTTGGCCGTTTGATAATTGACGCCTTGTTGTTTGGGCGTTCCTTTTTTAATTAGCGCCTTATCTAGAGGCGTTTCTTAATGAAGTAGCGCCTTGACCAAAGGCGTTATTTCCATTCTGTCGTTGTATTGATGTTTCTCATTCATTTATTTAATACTTTATCAAATTTGATTAGTTTGGGGTTTTTTTATTTCCTTTTATTTTTTTTTCCAGGGTTGCTACAACTTGGGACCTGTTCATCGACGGGTCCTCCAACTCAGCTGGATGCGGCGCCAGTGTCCTTCTCAAGTCTCTCGAGGGAGCGGAGCTGCGGTACGCCTTGAAGCTCAATTTCCAGGCATCCAACAACGCCTCCGAGTACAAAGCCCTTATCTCAGGGGCCAGGATGGCTCGACGGCTAGGGGCCGAGCGAGTCAGGATCCACACCGACTCCCAATTGGTCGCTAGCCAGGTCAACGGTGATTACGAAGCTCGGGAAGGACAAATGATCAAGTACCTCCAGGTGGTCAAGAGGATGGCCCAACTCTTCGAGAGCTTTGAGGTAGTTTGGATAGCCTAGGAGGAAAACTCCCGAGCGGACGCCCTCTCTCGCCTGGCCTCCTCCCTCGACCCCGAAGGTACACGATCGGTCTTCCTCGAAGAGCTCGAACGCCCGAGCATTGACTCGGAGCTCCTCGCTGTTGACTCGGCCGTCCCGAGCGACTGGCGCGCCCCTTACCTGTCTTGGCTCCGAGACTCCCAAGAGCCCTCCGACCCTCGAGAAGCACGCCGAATGAAGTACCAAGCCCGGCGCTTCGTCGTCCTGGACGACACACTCTACCGAAGGTCTTTCGCCGGCCCTCTCCTGAAGTGCCTCGGCCCCGACGAAGCCAGCCGAGCCATCCAAGAGGTTCATGAAGGCCTGTGCGGAGCGCACTCAGGGGCCAGGTCACTGGCCAGGATCCTGTTACGACAGGGGTACTGGTGGCCCACCCTGCAGCGCGACTGCTCGGCCTATGCTCAACAGTGCGAATGATGCCAGCGGTTCGACCACTTGGTCCATCAACAGGCTACAGAACTCGTCACCCTCGCCGAGCCTTATCCCTTCGCTCGGTGGGGGATCGACATTCTCGGGCCATTCCCCACAGCTCAGTCCCAGAAAAAGTTCATTGTCGTCGCCATCGACTACTTCACTAAATGGATCGAGGCCGAAGCCACTGCAAGGATCACCGAGACAGTCGTCTGGAGTTTCGTCTGGAAATCGATCATTTGTCGCTTCGGCATCCCCCGAGTGATAGTGAGCGATAACGGTCGGCAATTCGATTCTCGATATTTTCGAGACAGATGTGCCGACCTAAACATCCGCAACCACTTCACTTCGGTCGCCCACCCTCAGGCCAACGGGCTGGTCGAAAATGCCAATAAGACTATCTTGAAAGGCATAAAGACTAGACTCGGCAAAGCCAAGGGTAGTTGGCTCGAGGAATTGCCTAGCGTACTGTGGTCGCACCGAACGACTCCCAGGACGGCAACCGGTGAAAGTCTTTTTCAGTTGGTGTACGGCACTGAGGCCGTCATTCCATTAGAGATCGCCAACCCGTCTCTCAGAGTCATCCGCTACTCACTCGAGGAAAACAACCAAAAGTTACTCGAGAACCTCGACCTAGCCGATGAACTCTGAGATATTGCCAGCATCCGAGCGACGGAATACCAGCGACGCCGCACTCGATACTACAATGCCAGAGTCTGAAGCAGACACTTCTAGCCGGGAGACTTCGTCCTCAGAAAAACCGAAGCCTCTCGACCACTAGAGGTGGCGGGCAAGCTATCCCCTAACTGGGAAGGCCCCTACCGAGTGGTCGAGACGCTCGGGAAAGGTGCGTACAGGCTACAACAATGGAAGGGGAACCCATTCCTCGGACATGGAACGCACCCGCACTACGCAAATTCTATTTTTGAAATTGTACAACAAGATGGACGAAATAAATTCCTTTTCTTTTCATTCAAAACTATTGATACATCAGAAAGGCAAAGGCCAGTACATTACATGACAAAAGCAAGAAAATCCATCTAACACCGCTGCAAGGGGTCATCGCTCGGTTGACTCGATCTCGACCTCCTCGCGTCCAGCCACTGACTCTACCTTGCGTAGAAACTGGCTCGGACAAGAGGGGGCCGATCCAGTTGGCTCAGATGACCCCTGACAAAGGTGACAGAGGGACTGCAGAGAAGGTAACCACCTTCTAAAGTTGGGGAAGGCTACCTTCCAAGTTGATAGAGGCCAGGGAGAAGGAGCGCCGTGAAGACCTCCTCTTTCCCAACCTACCAACTCTTTGGAAGGGAACAGAGAGCAAGCAGCCTCCGAAGAGTAAAAGAAATGAAGAGCAGAAGAGGGAGAAAGAGGCTGCAGACGGAGGAAGGCTTTGGTGAGGAGGGAACTTGATGCGCCTCCCCCCCCCCCATGCAGAGGGGGAGTGGCGGCTGGCGTCCCTAATACCCCCATCCGTCCTCCGCCTCGGTGCCCGCCCGAAAGCCACGCCAGAACTGAGAAAGGGCAAGAGCCGTGCCCACATACGTCGAAGCCCTCTCCAAATCCGCGCGGCGACCGTCGGACCCGTCTCAAACCCGCGCGGCGACCGTGGGACCCGTCCAACAAGCCAGGACAGCAAGAGCTCTCTGCTCCCCGTCGTCGGTGGCGTCAACCTCCGAAGGATCCTCCATGCTCCGAATGCAACGGCACAACGCAGAGTGAAGAAGAAGGAGCGAGGAAAGACTGTTAGAGAAAATCCCAAGCGGTAAAGAGGAAAGGGCGCCCTTCGGTCCTTCTTATAGGCCAGAGGAGGCTACACGCCTTAAATGACTCCCCCCTCGAAAACACGCCAAAGGACTTCTCCCCTGAACAGTCACCTCCAACTCCTCGTTTCTCGCCCTAGCGGGATTCACGAAGCGGCCTGGCATTCAAAGCGTAACGAAAAGACGCCCCGTCAGAAGCCTACCAAATCAGCATGCGAGAACCACGCAGGACATATCGGAACTCTCCAACTACTTCAGATACGCCAACCAAATCACGGCAAGGATGGCGATCAAACAAGTAAGTCATTCATTATCTCATAAAAAGGAAACTCTCTAAAGGAGGAAAGAGAGACAAACAAGGGACAGGGGCAAAATAAGGTAAAATACATCAGGCCTCGGGCCCACTTTGAAGCTCGGGAGTGACGAAAGTGGGCGCGTCACCCCCAGCACCTTTGGTGACGGCCGACCCAGGCACTGACCTCGCCTGTGCGAGAACTGTCTCGATCGCAAGCCCTCCCGAGACGTCCGGAGTTGGTGACCCCGCCGGAGAAGACCCCTCTGGATCTTCGCCGCTCGACGTAAAGGAGCTAGAAGCCGACTCATCTGAGTCATAGCTCTGGCCCAAAGGGAACTCAATCCCAGAGTCTTGCTCATCGGCATAGTCCACCGCCCAATGATAACCCTGCTTAAACCCCTTTCGGGCGCCCCGGTGAAGCGCTACCTCGTAATATGGTAGGGCGGCTCTCTCCAGGTCGGCTGAGTAGGCGTCCAAGCTCCTATACCGCTCGATCACCTCCGCCTCGATCTGCTCCGTCCTCCCAACGAGCTGGACCCAAGCCCGCTCCGCCTCGGCCGCACGCTCCTCTGCCCCCTCCAGGCGTTCCTCGGCCTCGACCATCCCTCGCTCGGCTTCGCTTGACCGCCTCTCCGCCCGAGCTCGGTCCGCCTCGGCCACGGAACGAAGGCGCTCCGCTACCTCCTCCCGGTCCAGTAGCTCGGCACGTTCGAGCTCCCAGCGACCGTCCAGCTCGAGGTGACGCAGATGCTCCTCTTCCAAGAGTTTGCCCTTCCTCTCAAGCGACTCTCGGGCCTTAGCCAACTGCTCAGTCAGCGCCTCGGTTTCTATCCGGCTCGCCCGTGCCAAATCCCTGATCACGGAGAACTCCCAGCGAAGCCCCTCATGCTCCTCGCTGAGGCGGGCCAGTTTCCTCTCGCACCCCTCAAGGGCCTAGGCGAGACTCGACCACTCCGCCTCCATCCGAGCATACGTCTCCGCCATCAAGGCCGCCGACCCAGCCATGACTAGGCCGCCCTCCATGAGGACGTCGAGGACTCCGGAGGGGGAGTGGCGCTTGTCTCCCCCCCTCGTCTTTGCGGCAACCTCTCGGCAAACCCGATACAGGTCGCCCGAAACACCGAGCCTTTCCAAGGCCTCCGGCATGGAGATCCACTCCCCACCGGATGCCCCGCCAGAAGGTTCGGCTCGAGCAACGGGGCCGACCGCCCCGCGCGCCGCGGTCAGTTGGGGTCGCGACGCCTCCCCGGGCGAACCCCCAACCTCGACCGACGCCACGGGATCGACCGCACCGGGAATTTTGAGCACTTGGGGCTGCGACGCCCTCGCAGGTGAACCCCCAAACCTATCTATCTCGGCCCGCGCCTCGCCGCTCGAGACATCGCCGACCTCGACCAGTCTCCCGGTCTCGACGTCGGCTACTTCTGCACCGGCCCCCTCCATCCCCGGGGAGGGAAGAACCGACCCATCTCCGCCCTCTGAGGGGCCCCTGGTCTCCTCGGCCCCCTCTCGCCTGGTAGGTGGGGGAGCTGGCCCGGAAGGGTCGGCCCCATCTTGCCCCCAGGAGGGGGCGCCGCCCAGCCAGAAATCGCCCCCGGCAGCGGTAGGAAGGCCAGCCTTCTTGGCCCGTTTCTTGGCCTTCGCGGCTTCCCGCAATTTTCCCTCCATGGGATCCTTGCGCTTCGCCCCGCTTGGCCGCGAAGATCCCTCGGAGGCCACCCCCTTGCCCTTATCCCGGGCTTGGGAACGACCCGCGAGAACGATAGAATCATCAGCCGCCGAGTCATCCCCAAGATCGATGACCTCGGTGACCTCTTCCAAAGGTTCCCGACGGATGTCTGCAATGAAGAGAAGATTCGGTTAAGAAGCGAAAAGGTTACCCTCCGATCCCGCAGAAGGATCCGAAGGATGGTACCTGATGGCTTGAGCTGTGTGAGCAGATACTGCTCTACGTTCTCCAGCGTCACCAGCTCCTCAGTCGACCGGCGATTTGTCAACAAGCGAGCGGCGTATTCCTCCACGTCAGCGGGGAACTCCTCCTGCCGCGGGGGAAGATTCGGATGGAAGTTGGGCATAACCTGGCACCTCCAGGATTCATCCACTGCTTCCGCCTTCACCCAGAAAAACTGCCTCTTCCACCCTTTGTGCGAAAAATCCTTCGCCGCTAGCGAAATAGAACTCCGATTCCTGCGCGCCTGAATAAAGTAGAAGCCTTTCCCTGTCAAAGGATGTGCCTTCAGCTCGAAGAAGTAATGAAAAAGATCAAGGGACGGGGGAACCCCCTGCAGACGACAGAGGATCTGAAAGGCAGACAGCAGAAGATACGAGTTGGCCACCAGCTGGACAGGCGCCAACACGAAAAAATTGAGAAGCTTCAGAACAAAAAACTCGAAGGGGAGGCAGAATCTGCTCTTCCACGCCAGGAGAAAAGTACAAATATGGCTCGTGCGGCTATCCAAACTCGTCTCGTATGGGGCAGCGGCTACAAAGCTATATCGGAGAGGCAGGCAAAACCGATGCTCCAGTTTCTTCACATCAGCCTCCCCCACCTTGCTGCGATTAAGGACGGGCTCCCGCCTCACCTGCTCGATTTCCGAGCGCAGATCCGCCATAGAGCTAGAAGAAGAACCTTCACGAGAGCCCGAAGACTCCGGGGGAGAAGGAAGCTGCCGGATCGCCTCCGCAGTTATACACGCTAGCTCCTCAAATGCCGCCGCAAGAGCTTGCTCCCCCGCTGTATCTTCACGGCGCATCAAGGAGCCCCAGAAGCAAAGAAATGGAGGAAAGGCCAAAAACCCTAGAAAGGTGGGAGGACGAGCAGCGCCCTACGCCTATAAACCCTCGCGGGAGGCAGCGCGCCATTCCAACCTCCAAGAAAAAGGGGGCCCCTTCATTTCAAATCCGTCAGGATCATTATTACTACGGGCCCAGGCGACCACTACACGTGGCTTCATAACGCCGACAGGATTCCACCCACCCGAGCCACGCCGGTCCAAAGCCTCGAAAAACTACTCAACCGAGCCCCCTTGGCTCGGGAGTAGGAGGGAGACAAGTGGAGAGGGGGATTCCTGCAGCCCACTCAAAGAGCAGACCCAACTAGGCCCAACAGGGCCCGACGAGGCAAGCTCATCCAAGTGACAGTCCACAGGGCCCACTTGGAAAAGCCCAATAAAACAATGCTGGAGGAAATAACTCTCCTAGGCGGCCCCAAGGCTCGGAGAGCCCGAGCATCGGTCAGGTCACAGGAAGACCCGCGCACGAGCTATCCCTCCGCACGAAGGAGGGAAGCGCTAGTCGGTCTGTCCGACCCATCTCCTCCCCGAGCTAGGCCTATTGCCCAAGTAGGGTCGGCCCCTCTAAAGCTCGGTACGATCGATTAAATGTTTCTCATTGCAGCTGTTAGAGTCCACAGCGGGCCGGGCGCCAAGAAGTCCAGGAGCTCCGGCTCCCCCGTGAGGATAACGCCCCCACGATGAGGCCATAAACGCCCACGATGAGGACGTAACCTCCACCGGAGACCCCTCGGCTTGCAGGACTCCAGAGGGCGGCGCACTATTTAAACCTGGGATACCCTCCGGCGAAAGGTAAGTCCAAAAGGGCATTGATCCACCCCCAATTCCTGAGCAAGGATCACTTCACCCCATTGGTGGAGAGGGATCTCGCGCCTTCACCTTCTCCTCCCTATCGCTGCTCTCACCATTGCTCTACTGACTTGAGCGTCGGAGGGTTTCACCCCAGGGAATCCCCCTGGGCCATCTGACCCGTTTCCCTGTCTTGCAGTTCATAAACTTGGTGATTACCAGCCCGCTCAGGAACCAGCGCGAGATTTCGCCTCTTCAGGTCTTTTGTGGAGGAGTGGAGATAGCCGGCTCATGGTACTCCTTGGGTGGTGAACATGGATGGGCCTGGGTTGGGCTTGAAAGGGGAAGTACTTGGGTTGGAGTTGGGGGTGGAAAAGTGGTTGGTTGAGGAGGTCCGGATTGGGGTGCGTAGATCTTTCTAAGATCGGCCCTCATTTCAACCCAAGATTCAATGGGTGCTTCCCCTTTGGCTTCTCTCAAACCTACAATGTACTCCCATTCTTTCCTAACTTGGCGCCAGAGCAAACTCTTGGCATAGTTGACTTGGATAGGCCCTGACAGGGTGAACCTCCCAAAGTGTCGGTCTATGGACTTCTCCCATTCTAGATATATGCTAGGGTGAGATCCATCAAACACAAAAGCAGCTAATGGGTCTAAGGATGGTGAATAGGCTAAGTAGCAAGTGGTCATGATGAACGGGTGGCGAATGCAATGGCCCTAGGACAAGACTTAGTAGAGACAAGTCTAAAACTTGCTCTGATACCAAATTGATGTGACACGACCCCTTGGACCTAAATTTGCAAGCAACCGGACCGAACGGCGATATCTCACAAGCGGGTTCACCCGCGTCGCGCGCACCCGGGTCCTTAGGCGGACCGGCGATGATGGTGAGGGTCCGAGGTTGGACCTTGGGGTTCCAAGAGTATGGCTGGCTGGGGATGGACCCCAATGGGATAGGGATGCCCAATTTCAAGGGCGTTCGGCACGCCGAGGGCGTGGGATGTAGTGTCTCCCTCGCAACTCACCCGCGGTGGTACTCGATTAGATGGAAAGTAGGAACGAGCACTCTCTCACTGCCGACGGCGCAACTAGAGATAATACTAGGCTAAGCAATAGTAAAACCAAATGACCCGAAGCTCACCTGATCGGTGTGAAGACACCGATCCTGGCCGGAGACGAGGGCGAGCGGGGAAGCGTGGGCTACCCGCACACCGCGCCGATGACGCTTCGGCCGAGGACCTGCTAATACATGCACTACTCCTCATGCAGGAGGGGGAACTCGGGGTGGGGAGAGTAGGGTACAAGCAAACACTACCTCCACACAGGGAGGGGCGGTAAGCCGGCCAGGCGGGGCGGGGAGTGGGGCTAAGGAAGAAGCCGAATGACCCAATGTGGTTCTGCCCGCCTGTCTGCCCGTCTGATAGGTGCTCAATGTTGACGCTCCCGAGGACGTTCCCGAACTTAGAAGCTGACGAAACCAGCGCGAAATCGTCACTGACTGGTCCAGGATGACTCCTGAATTTTTCCGAGCTCTCAAAGTATCTCTGGTGGTCGGAGCAGGTGCTGGACCAGTGCTGCCTGGTTCTGATTTGAGCAGGTTTCAGGATGCTGCCATGGGAAGATGAAGCCACCCCGGGTGCTCCCTTGATCAGAACGGCACAGGATCAAGATGTTTGCGAGCGTGGCCGCGTCCTCTTCGATCAGCAAGCAAGAATGGCACCAGTGGAGGTCGGGGTCGAGAACAGTGGCCCGAGAAGTAGGGAGGTATCGGGACAGCCCCTGGCTGACCTGAACGACACTCCGGTGGTAGAAAAATTGGTGCAAGCAGCTCCGAACTCCAAATGACTCCCCGCTGGTTGGGTTGGATAGGGGACTGGTGGAGGATCGTCCTGGTCAAGTGGCTCGCCAAGGGGTGCCAAGGTGTGGCCGCAGGAGCTTCTGAAAGTCGCCTCTGGTTGCAGTCTGGTCCAGATCTGCACAGTCGAGGGAGAAAGGTTCTCCCGGGCTACCCCGAACTCGTAATGGAGCGGGATTACCTCGCTTGGGAAGCCACCTGGAAGACCTTTCCGGCGATGTATGGTACACCTCCATACGATTCCGAACGACTCCGAGGCAGGCTCTGCAAGTCGGGTCCCAATTGCTACTTGCGAACTGGGCAGTGCAAAAAGGGGGGGGAGGGGTTGTTGGTGGAGATGGGAGGGGGAAATGGAGTGGGAAGTGGCTGGGGCGTCCCCTGGTTGATAGGGGGTCAAAGGGGGGTCGAACCAAGGGGTGAGAGGGGGGAAATGGGGGCTGAAGGGGGTCTAGCAGGTGGGGGACTGGAGAGCTGCGAATTTTGGTGTTGGATGGGAGAGGGAGACCTTTGGCTTGAATGAGTTATTAATGGAGGGTTATTGTTGCTTTGGGGAGGGGAAAGGTTGTGTTGGGGATGGGAAGGGTTGTATGGGAAGGTGGAGGGGTGTGTGGGGAAGAGGGAGGGATACTTGGGGAAGTGGGAAGGGTGCTAGGGAAGTGGAAGGGTTGCCTTGGAATGTGAAAGGGTGCTTGGGGCTTGGTGTGATTAATGGTGGGATTGAATGGACCTAGGGAAGATGAGGGGTTGGGGCTGATGTGGAGGGTGAGGTGGCAAGGGGGAGAGGAGAGAGAGAGAATTGCACCCTAGAGAGAGAGGGGGGGTCGCCCCTTTTAGAGAGAGAGAGAAGAGAGAGAGAAAGAGAGAGAGGGGAATCCACCCCTAGAGAGAGAGAGAGAGAGAGAGAGAGAATCTCACACAATTTTGGTGGATTTTAAACTTTCATTCAACAATTCATTAGCTCCAAATGGTGGGAGTGGGGTCTTATTTATAGGATTCCCACAATTTAACATAAGTCCCTGACTTTTGGACTATTAACACTCAACCAAGGGGAAGGGGGCGCCCGTGGGCCTAGCCCATATAATTGGGCCCATTAACCTATCAAACTAACATAATGACTCAAGACTTAGGTAAATAGCGACTTAACCTAGGTATTGGACTCAAATAAAAGGAAAAGTACATGATAAGAAAATGAAAATTACATCATATGACTCGAAATAAAGTAGCGAACAAGATGAAGCATAGTTGGCGAGCATCGGGATCCTCGAACAAATGAGATCGCCGGTGATGTCCCCATCAAAGCCTCTGATGACACCTAGGAAAATCAATGAAGCCAAGTCCAATATCATCCAATCAGAATACAAGCCAGTGTCTAACTGTGCCAAAACCCTAGTCAGTACCAAATTACGCCAAACCCTAGCTAGTGCTAAACTGCACCAAACCCTAGCCAGTGCTAAACTGTTCCAAACCTTAGCCAATGTCTAATTGCGCCAAACTCTAGCTAATTCTAAATTGTGCCAAACCCTAGCTAGTGCCAAACTGAGCTAAAACCCTAGTCAATGTCAAACTATGCCGAAACCCTTGTTAGTGCCAAACTATGTCCAAACCTTAGCTAATGCCAAACTGTGCCAAACTCTAGCCAGTGTTAAACTATGCCAGAACCCTGGCCAATGCCAAACTGCAACTTAAACCATAGTCTACACCAAATTGCAAACAAACCCCCATGAGTACCAAACTACCCTTAAATTCTGGCCTCAACCAAAATCATCCCGAGTACCCCCATGGGTGGCACATATGCCCTCATCCCCTTTTAGAGTGTTTGTTAGAGCTGTCGTGAATGTTCTCTCAGCATCGCGATCGATATTGCAAAGGTCGATGACTTCTTCAATAGTTAATCAAGGGTGTTCAGGCTTTGCTCAGATGTAAATGAACACCAGTTGCGGTCAATGGGGAAGTTTCCAGCACCCGAACCCTAAATCGTCTAATAAAGTTAAATAAGCAGAATTAATAATGCGCACGCTACTTAAATAGCTACAAATATGCATCTCTCTATATCTTTTAGAACATTTTCCCCTCCACTTGTTGAAAACAGGACGCAATGCATCTTTTCTTAAGGATTTTAGGAGTATTATGGTAAATACGATAAAGTAGGGGTATAAAGATAATTTCATGAGATTTTAGGAGTATAGGAGTAATTTTTCCAAATCAAAATTATGTTAAAATTTAAGATTTTTTTACATATTTGTCCCTACAAGCTTAACGAATTGCCAATTAGTCTCTCAAATCTGACTATTGTCTTAAAATCCCCTTAAATCATCTAATTCTTGTTAAGAAGCCCATATAGTTCAAGGACGTAAAAAAATTTGGATATTTGATGGAATATTCTATCCTCCCATTACTTTTTAAGTGAAATCCCTAAACTACCCTAGTCTTCACCCTCACCATTACAAAATGATGGGAACCCTAAAGCTTGCTTCCCTCCCCCTCACCCCCACTAGCCTACGCACAGGCCCCCCGGGCGCCCGCTCCCCCAGATGACGTCATCCCTTATCTGGTATGGCAGGCCCCCACCGGCCGGTCCACCGGCCATCCTCCCTAGCTCTGATGATTAGCGTAGTCCAGCACCGGTCACTCCTCTAACGATCAGTACAGTGCGCCCATCGTCTACGCCTCCGATAATCAGCGTAGGGCAATGGTTGCACCCACCGACGCCATCTCCCTTGCCATCATGCTCAGCATGAGAGCATTATCCACACCTGTTACGATCCACCAGTTTGCCCACCAACTGCACCCCTCACATGATCCTTAGTAGGACGACGAGCATAGAGCACTAGCAACACCCACTAGTGGCGTCTCCCTTGCCATCATGCCCATCACGAGAACATTGGCCCCTCACATCTTCCCTATGTCTGATATTGTATGCCATTCCTTTTGCTGGATTATGCATGCACGACAAGTGATTGATAATTTACCCATGTTAAATATAGTCATCAAATGAAAGTGGAATACAGTTGTCTTGAGGTGATACCTTCTCATCTCATCTGTCATCAATGAAATGTAATTGTATAAGGGGTAACTATCGGGTTTACATTTTAAACCGTGAGAGGTCAAAATGCAAGCGCTTCTATTGTTGTTCGTATGCCAATACTGACGGGGATCATGGTTTCTTTGAGTGGATTGACAATGCCACCTATAGCGTTATGGATGTCAAATATCAATTGAAGACTATGGAAGAATGCATAACAAAACAATTAGAGAGAATGGAGATGCAATTGAGGAACCTAAAATTGCTGTTGTGTTTTGTCATTTTTGTTCTTGTGATTTGCTTGTTCAAGTGAACATGGGTTAAGGGGGAGGATATCTGAGTCATATATCGGACTTGTTATCATCGTTAGTAGAATATAATGCCATCTTATCATCCGTTAGGCTTGTCATGTAATGTATGCCATTTTGTCATCTGAGTTATTTAATAGACTTGTCATGTATTAGACCTTTTGTTATATGTACAATTGTATTTTTTTCTTCCATTGTGAATTGATCGAATGGTTGGAGTCGAAGGGGACCACACACATTCCAACATCATGGCTACTCTTTCTTTATCCCATTACTCTAGGAAACTTTACAAACTTAGTAGGCATATGGGCAGGATGTGAGGGGCCAATGCTCATTTTAGACATGGGGAATTGTACAGAAGAAGCTCACATGCAAGTGCATCTTAAAGGTGGCCAATAGTTCAAAAAGTAATTAATTACCCCATTTTTAATGCTATCATTTTTAATACTTAAAGGTCCATCCTTGAGTTAAGTGAATCTTAAGGAACATAGCCTGAAACTGTCAGCTGAGACTGGAGAGTCTGTAAAACATAACGGTACAAAAGAAGTGCAACATTCATCAATAATTGATTAGCTTAGTGACATTCTTTATGATCACAAGAAAATCCAAACATCCTAAAACCATGTTTGATAGCAAACTTTTTTACAAACAATTCTAAAGATGTCACAATTTTTTATACAAAAAATTGTTCCATTCTCCAACACAAATAGTGAGATTAATTGCTGGACAACACAAACATGAGGCATCTTAATAACATTTATACAAAAACTGTATCATTCTCAAGTACAAACAGTGTGATTAATTGCTGGCCAACACAAACACGAGCCATCTTAATATTGTTTATACAAAAAACTATCATGCTCTAGTACAAATAGTGAGATTAATTGCTAGCTAACACAAACATGATGGATCTTAATATTGTTTATATAAAAAACTTTCATTCTCTAGCACAAACTGTATCTTTCCCCGCACGCCTATCAGATACATCATGCTCCATGCACAGAGTCTTGCACATTTGACAAAGAGGGTGTGCTAGAATGTTAAAATGCATGTGTACATTAAAAAGGTCATATTTGAAACTCACAATTTAAGGAGGTTGTTGGAAATTGAACATGGAGGATTGTGTCTCAAAGTTGATGGACGCTTGAGGCTCCATGTTTATCATTATGTGAACATAGATGTCTCCACCGCTGCTACTTGTGGAACCTTTTGCTTCCACTGCAATTGTTCTACCTACATGGGTTATTATTGTAATAAAATCAATCAAGTTCATGTCACTAAATTTTCATATTTGAGCATCAATGTGTGCTATGTTACTTCTCCGTTGGCTGGTATTTTCTTCATGAAGTCCTGCGATCAATGACACCCAAGAGGGGGGTGAATTGGGTGATTACAGATTTTAAAAACTTTTACCCGATTTAAAACACAAATTAAGAGCAAGCAACAAACACAAATCCGGGACCCTATGAGTTCATCTAAGGAAAGTGTGGACAGATTTTTGGAATCTTTAATCACTGTGACTTTTGTGTGCCACGCGGATGGAAGTGACCTCAGAACTTTCCTCACCAGGTCGGAGTTCGTGTACTCCTTCCCAAGGCTTTTGAGACCATTCGTGATCTCAGTTAGCCTTGCAAACATTTCTGAAATTATTTCTTCGGGTTTCGTTGTGAATAGTTCATAATCTCTGACTAGAAGGTTCGCCTTGGTTTCCTTGACCTTGGAGGTTCCTTCATATATGAGCCATGACTTGTCCCACATTTCCTTCGCTGAGCTGTACATGGATACACGAGAAAATTCATTAGGATGTCTAGCACATTGCATAATATTCATAGCATTAAAATTGACAGTGCATTTTTTAATCTCCTCGGGTGTCCATTTCTCTTCATCGTCAGAGAGTTTGTAGGGACCCTTGTCCACAACTCTCCATATCTCATACTCCTGGGCTCTCAAGAAAACATACATTCTATTTTTCCAATAGGAGTAATTTGAGCCATCGAAGTATGGAGGATGATGAATGGAGTGACCCTCAAGCATCATACCCTTGTTTGCCATTGATTTGGATCTTACTCTAGATTGTTAGATCTGAAAGAAATAGAGCCTTAGCTCTGATACCAATTGAAGTCCCGCGATCAATGACACCCAAGAGAGGGGGTGAATTGGGTGATTACAGATTTTAAAAACTTTTAACTGATTTAAAACACAAATTAAGAGCAAGCAACAAACAAGTATAGATCTGATGGATTACAAAAAGAATCTGGCTAAGTCAGCCCCTACAGTAGTTCTTTGGTACCAGGTGGAGTCCAGGAATCCGAAGATTCTCTCACGCAAAGTATTTTCCTCCCAACAGGACTAACCTTGTCAATCAGAAACTACCTTTTGATATATCAGAGATCTCCCGTAAAAAGGTTAATAAAGCTAGATCTTAAATAAGGAAACTAGATGATGATACAATATGCAAAAGAGCTAGAGAAAAATTGAGGTAGAAGATAAGGAGCAAACCACACAGAAGACCATGATTTTTAGGTGGTTCAGATGCAACAATTGCAACCTATGTCCACCCCTCACCGACTGTAAGGATTCACACACTATCTTGTAGAAGGTTACAAGATCAAAGCACACACACACACACTCGTGTGAGTTCAGAACTCCCACGAAGGTGCACAAGCACCGAATCACAAAGAAGAGTGAAGAACTAAATGCACACACACACACACACACACATACACGGATCTACGTAGATCCACACACACAGAGATATTCAGAAGTTACAAGAACACTCACTTGAATCTGAAACAAAAATTGAATGGAAGACACAAAGAGAAAACTTCAGATTCAAGCTCCCCCTTAGTTGATGAAGAAGGTTTGGGATGCAGCTTGATCTTCACTTAGCTTGGGGTTGATCAGCTCCAGATGTGGCTTGAATCACTTGAGGATGGATGAAGATCTTCCTTCCCAGAGCACTGTTCACGGCTATAGTACCAGCCCTTGAATCTCCCCTTGATAGCCTCCCTTAGCCTTCTTTGATTGATTAGGGTTACAAGCCTCAAGGAGATGTTTTTATAACTCTTGAATGGTCAAGAGACAAGCCAAGAACCAGATCCACAAATCATGAGAAGATTGGTGGCTTTGGGATTAATAAACTCCTAGAAGATCGACTTCCCACGTTGAGAACAAAAGGTCAAAAATAAAGGCTTTTCGAAGCTGGCGGTCGACCTGTATACTAGGGCGGTCGATCAAAATTTTACAGGAAATTGGCTTTCCTTGCTGGGAAAACCGGTCGACCGCTGGCTGGGATTCCTATAAAAAATAAAGAGGTTAGCCAATACAATATAATACATGAACGAATCAGTTTATGGCTACCTTGTTCCAATCAAGGTGAGTGGGTCTAGGCTACGCCTAGGTGGTTTAGAAACCAAAACAAGGATTTATGCATTTGGAAGGATTTAAACAATTAAGCATAGTACATGGTGAAGTAGGCTTTAAATGTGTATTAAATTCGAACTTGATTGTTGATACATAGCACGTGAGAAAACAAATAACCTCGGTTTTTTTATCATCAAAATCACCTGGATATACTCAACACTTCAGTGTTGCTGCCCCTATTGGTACTTCTCCCCAAGGTGGCACTTGTCCTACCCCTCCTGCAAGTGAAACCTGCCAAAAGCATACATATTTTATAATGGCATGCATAACATGGTATGTGATTCTAATGTTAAATGATAGTGCCTGGCCAAACTAATGATGGCTCCTGTGCCCCTTTAACACCTCCAGTTTGACCTTGGCCAGCCCTACCACTAACATTTACAAATCTTGGTGGTCTTCGTGGGCCTTGCCTACAATAAAAATATTAAAATTAGACACAGAGCAAATGAGAAAACCCTTAATTGCAATACAAACTTACTTCCATCTCCAACATCTGTATTTGAAAATTGTGGCCCTTGGAGGGGTTCTTTGCAAGTAGTTTTATGGTGGCTCCACTACCCACATCTAGTGCATTTGTAGGCTCTCTTTGTTGCCTTTTCATTTTTATCTGCATCTTTAATCCTCTTCTTTTGAGGCCAACCTCGGAGTCTTTGGTAGCGTGGAGGAAGCACCTCAACACAAACCACAGTTTCCCACATTCTCGTCTCGCAAAGGTTGTATGGATTTTTCATTTGTGGCCCTTTATGCCTCAATGGAATAGCATCTATCCACAATTGATTGATATGTAGGCCCCTACATGCATCAACATCAGCAGCAACATGTTGGCATGATATCCCACTGACTTGCCATTTCTTGCAAGAACATTACATCTCCTCTAATTTAACAGCACCTCTCATATGGACTTTCTACCTCTGTCATATGATCAGTGGAAAATCTGACATCAAATTTTCCCAACTTCCTCACAATTCCATACAAGTAGCCAACAACCCGTGGCACAAACTTTTCTTTTGACCTACGTGCATGTCTCCGTCTGTTGTCCATCTTGACCATAATTTTCTAGCTAATATCATCTAACATCTCTACAAAGGGCAAGCCTCTCGTATCACCAACAAAGGAATTGAACGACTCTGCTAGTTAGTGATGTAGTCCAACTTACTCTTGCCAGAAAATTGACACCTAGACCATGCGCAATGTAAAGTATCTAAATATGAAGCAGCCTGTGCATCAAGTTTCTCCATGTCAAATATAGCCGCTTGATAGCCTTGGATTGTGTAAGACCTTGTTGTAGTCCATGTAACCTTCTTGAAAGCAGGGCCTGGCCATTTCTTCTTAAACTTTCTATAAAAGTGCCTCATACAAAACCTACAGATAGTGAGATTAAAAATCTAATCAGTAACCATAAAACAATGTTAATTATAATCCAATCTTTAATCTATTAAGTTAACTCTATTCCTTAAAATCTGATCAGATTAGACTGATCAATATTCTGATTAGTAAAAGCTGATCAGGTAAGACCGATCAATATTCTAATCAGTGAAGACTGATCAGTTAAGCCAGATCACCAATCAGGAACATATGGTTTAGTTAATTGACTTCAATGATTTCAACTTATTAAATATATCAATGAAACTTACAATTTGAAACAGCCCATGTATTGCAAGTCAGATGTTCTGCCTTATCAGTTTGTTAATAAAGTTGAACTAATACAATGTTGATTATTCTAATATGAATGTGCATTTGGAGGGAAAAATCAAGTTGGTTTCAAGTTTGATGATTATGCTGAAAGGATGAGAGAAGATGACAGAAGAATGTTGAAAGATTGTCAATCTATTCTGATCAGAGTTAACTGATCAGTCTAATCTAATCAGTTAATCTGATCAATTAAAATTGATCATAATATTCTGATCAGATAACTCTCATAAGTCTAATCTGACCAGAATATTCTGATCAGATAACTCTGATTAGTTAATCTGATCAGAATATTCTGATCAATTAACTCTGATCAGAATTTTGATCAGTTTTAGTTAAAACTGATCTGTTAATTTGATCAGAATTCTGATCAGTTAAATGTGATCAGTCTACTCTGAACAGAGTTAATTAATTAGTCTAATATGTAAATGCAGATAGTGAGATTAAATAGTAAGAATATAGAATGGAATTATTAATGTAATTACGAATCATTACCTATGCTCAGCACTTGGAAAGATATCTGGGACATCCATCTCAATACCCTTTTCCATATCAGAAATGAATGTAATGCCTTGGGGATCTCCAATAGCCTTCTTCAAAAGATGTAAAAACCATGTCCATGAATCTATACTCTCCTCCTCATCAACCTCATATGCAACCGGGAACGAACAATGATTCCCATTTAATGTAACCGCAGCTACCAAGATTTCCGTGTAATGCCCTTTCAAGTGACAGCCGTCTATACCCAACACTAGACAACAACCACTTTTGAAACCACTAATGCTTGCCCCTACGGCAATGAACACCCTCTGAAAATAACCATCAAGGCTAATCTTGTTGTCAAGAACTAAAGTTGGGTCACTTTTCTTTTACTCATTTAGTAGCTGCGACAAAAACTTATAAGTTTCCTCAACTTTCCCAAATATCTTATCCTTTGCTAATTCTCATGCACGTCATATGCGGTGATAAGGAATTGAAATATTGTAAGACTTTAGTAGATCTTCTTGCAACTTTCTAGGGGGTATGTCGGGATGTTCCCTGTATGCTTCCTTTACCCTTGTTAAAATCTAATTTTTTGAAGCCATCCTAGTATCACACCTTGATGTGGCTGAACATGTGCGCTTCCCTTGCATTGTCCTAACTACAAAAGTAACTTCATCCTGTAGTCTTAAGACATGCACTCTCCATTTGAAATTAACATCTGCATACACAACAGTAATTAGCATGCTATCATTTTCCACTTGCTTATATTCAAACTCATTTTTAATACCATGTTGGCATAGAGCAATCCTGCACTCCCTACTATTTACAAAGAGAGCACCAATAGATATGTTTGGGGTCTCTTCATCAACCTATAGCAAGTCTCCATTTACATCTGACATGGGTCCATCTGACTCATCTGAGGTAGATGGTCATGAATGATAACTATCTTCAGTGTGCACCTCATCAAAATCAACCACTCTCTCCTCAGAATCAGCCACTGCCTCCTCACTACCACTGTATTCATCTTCATATTCAACAAAAACTGAGTTACTATCATCTGATTCAGATTGTATACTGTTCCTTAAAATATGATAATCTTCATCAATAGCCAAGTCTTGCACTTGTGTATCATGGGTAGGGCCTTGAAGACTAACAACCTTAGCATCATGAACAGCCATCTCATCCTGAACAACCTCAGCATCAAGATCAACGACTGGCTAGACATGGCTCTGAGGACCAGGGTCAACTTGAGCAGACTGGCTGGGCACCCCTTCCTGCGTGGATTCTCCATTGGCAGGCTTCCAAGTGGCAGGTGATAGAGTAGATGGACGCTCTGATGCCTATAGATGGAGTATCTATAGACGATCTAGAGGGGGGTGAATAGATCAATCACCCACTAAAATTTACTACAGTAGAAACAGTTGCGAAAAATAATCAAACTGCTTTAGGACGATCGGAAGGCACTCAATCACAACCAGAATGAAACAGATCAAATAGATTAGCTCTCACGCGATCCTAAACAAACGTCTACTAAGCGATGAACAAAGATAAAGGACAGAAGCAAACCACAAACAATCGCATAGTGGACAAAAGATTTTTAAGGTGGTTCGATCTCAAACCCGAGATCTACGTCCACCCCACACTCAAACTAGAGTGTGGCTTAACTACTGATACATAGCTTCCGCTGATCCACAGCTTCGGCGTACAAACCCTACAAACCACTGGGCCTTATAGCTTACGCCGACCAGAGGAGTCCTCCTCTACAACTGTTGGGGCTTACAGCTTTACCCGTCCAGAGGATACCACACCTCTGCCCGCTGAGCGTCACAGCTTGCTCCGCTGACAAACAGCTTGAAAAAGAGTTTCTAAACGAAAAAGAAACAAAGCGAAAAACCAAAAACCCATGAGGGGAATGTAGCTCACACTGAGCAAATTCAGCTCCGGTTCTGAACCTGGAGACTGAATAACAACCTTTCTCTCTCAACTCTCTCAAAACACTTCTCAGAACTCTCCTTCTTTTTTGCTCTCTCTGTCCTCTTTTTTTTTTCCTCTGGATCGTACAGGTGCTGGCTCTCTTAATAACGCAATCTGCTCTTTTGGTACGATCAGTCTTCTCTCGAAGGAGAAACTTCTTATTTATAGTATCAGCAGAGAGGTAGGGTGTGTGCTCTCCACGATTCCCGCCCAAACACCTTGGTCACGTGGCAGCATCCCAGCTTACTGCTTCACACGTGTCACGATCCTGGCACCTCCTCCAATCTTGGATCACGTGTCATTCTTAATCCTCACGAAAAGGCATCTGTCAAGGCATCAAACATAAAGTCATCTTCAGACAGTTATATGAGTTATAAAGAGATTGCACGGAGTAAGTATTCTGACAGACTGGAATGCACCGACTCAATGTGGTGTTCACACTCACATGCACTGACTCAATCATTCATAGATAAGCAGATGCACAGACTTCATTCCAGTACACGGCTAACAGGTGCAAAGACTTATGTGTGAGTGAGTTGCATCGAATGCCCCGAGTGCGTATCTACAATGTGCAAGCATTGAACAGACCTATCGTGCACGCACTGGACGCATGAACATTTATGCATCGAGTTGCCTAAGACATGATGCACGAACTCTAAGTCCCCGGTGCAAGTGTTGCACAGACATGATCATCCCGTGAGTGGCCTTACTTAGACTACGACAATGCGAAGATAAGAGTTGCACAGACTTATTGTCCTCGGTGCAAGTATTGCACCGACTCGATGACTTGCCACGAGAGGTGTTGCACTGACTTAGCTATGTGTAACGGTAACCAATGCACTGACTAGCTCTAGAATGAATGCACAGACTCTATGTGCATGGTGCAGAAATTGCACTGACTCGAATGCGTGCGACTACAGTTATTGCACCGACTCTGAAACTCATGAACACAAAACCGAGCATGAGGCAAAAGATGCACTGATGCAAGGGTTGCACCGACCGTGCTTGTGCTAGACTAAAAGATTGCAACAACTATATGAACACAGAATGTGCACCGACTTGTGTCTGCCTAATGCAAAGATTTCACAGACATGCCCAACATGAACTTTACCCATATGCACCAAGTTATATACCTATATGGTAGATGAAACATGATATATGCAAATGGTAACTTATGGTGTTTGCTATCATCAAAATCACAGGGGCACAACAATCTTCCCCTTTTTGATGATGGCAACACCAATGGACAATGCATATGCAGACTAATGCATCTTTAAAAAGCTCCCTCTGTATATATGACTCTCCCCCTGTGTGATTCTCTGTCCCCCTTTGCCATGAATTAGAAAGAACAAGTTCTCCCCCGTTGAAGAAGTAAATAATTCTCTCCCTTTGACTTCAGTAAAAAGGAGGAAGGGAAGAGAAGATATATATGGAAACCAGGGATGAGACTGAATAACATTCTATGCAATGGTTCAGGAAATGAGCAAATTATAAAACAACCTTTAGGATATAAGAATCAACAATATGCATTCTTAATTAAGGTCAGGTTTAACAGATATAGAAAGTAGAGTAAAGCAACGGACTTCCTGAAATAGGATTATAGACTCCGTTTATAGCAATGAACCTAAACCACATAGCCATAATAAACTAAGTCAGGACAGTACCCTACTAATTTCAGAAACAGTGAATATCAAGGGAAGTCACTTGAATTTGTATTGAAGTTAAACAGTTGACACTCAATGACTTTTGTTTTCCAAGGGTTACATCAGTTCTTTTTCACTTCTGGTTTCTGAATCTGAACTCAGTGAATAGACAAGTGTCATTTATGCCGTTGATATTAGATGTACACCTTGATTAGAGGCCAGTACCCCCAGTTACTAAGCATAAACTACTATATTTGTTTCTGATCAACAGCTACAAAGATAGTTTGCACCTTTGACATTAAGGGTACACCTTGATTAGAAGCCAGTACCCCTAGTTACTTAGTGAAACCACCTCTATAGATTTGATCAACTGAACAGAGTTAACTTGAATCACTTCATGACTTAAGGTACTTTCCATTTATTTGATGGAGACCTCAGTTTCTCAGTGTAATTCAATTATTGCTCTGCCACTTTGTTCATTTCTTTTCTTTTAATGATCTTATTTCTGTCACCCTTATAACTTTTAGAGTGACTGTTTAAAGACAATACACACTCTAGTTTTCTCCATCTAGACTTCACTAAGTCTTTTATGTTCAGGTACAGTGAAGACCTTTTCTATTCTAACTATGAGAGGATAAGAGGTTAAGAGCTATAAAAAGTTTCTAACACCTTATTTTCTGATGAACAATCTCTGAATTCTTCAGTCTATTAAGGTTAAACCTTCAACTCAGTCAAGAAGCAACTGTGATTCTTATAAATGAAGAGTTGCGATAACTGTAGCTTACTGTAATGAATCGAAAGCAAGACTAGCATTCAATCAGGATGAAAGAATTAAGTATGAAAGCACAGGAGCAGCTCAAATGATTTTCAAGAGTAAGTCGAATGAAGATGATGTCATGAGATGGTAACTTATGAGATTGAGGAGAGAGAGTGGAAAGAATTGAACTTTGATCAGACATCACTCAACTCCCCCTGACAACATGATGCATCGACCCTATCATGCATGAGGAATGCAGTGCATCGACCTTAACGTGCAGAATGTAGACAATGCACTGACCTATGTATATGTGCGGTATGCAAGTGCACCGACCTACATGCGGCTTGTGTATAATATGCACCGACCTATATGTTGAATGCTCATGCAATGCATCGACTATGTCTAAGACATGCCATGACTTATGCTCGATGTAAAACATGCAATGACTAGAATGCTCACACAATCCAACTTGTGAAAATTAAATACTTGCGCAATGCATCGACTAGGTGCAATACGTGCATCAACTAAGACTCTGTGCAACTCATGCACCAACATCAAAAATAGACTGTGCAAGACATCAGACACCCAATGTACTCAGTGTAAAATAATTATTCACGCATCAAACATTCTTTATTCAAAATTTAAAGAACAGGCTGACACAATCATCTCAAAACATTTCAACAAACAGTTTAAGAATGAAAATATTCATCATTTTCCTGCTAAAATTTGCAAAGCGCAAATTCTCTTCTTAGATATTTAAATCTTTCATTTCCAAGGGACTTGGTAAATATATCAGCAATCTATTTTTCAGTTTCAACAAACACTAATTCAATTTCATTTTTGCTCACTACATCTCTAAGAAAATGGTGTTTAATTTTGATGTGCTTAGTCCTAGAGTGGTGAACATTATTTTTAGTTAGGTAGATGGCACTAGTGTTATCACACAGAAGTGGAATGCATCCAAGATTTATCTGATAATCTAAGAGCTGGTGTTTAATCCATAGTACCTGGGCAGCACAGTTCCCTGCAGCAACATATTCTGCCTCTGCAGTGGAAAGTGCCACTGTGTGTTACTTTTTAGAAGCCCAAGGTACTAGGCAACCACCTAGGAATTGGCAATAGCCACTAGTGCTCTTCCTATCTACCTAACACCCGACATAGTCTGAATCAGTATAGGCTAGAAGCTTTAACTCACACCTAGCAGGATACCATAAGCCTAGTTCTTGGGTGCTTGATAAATACCTAAAGATCCATTTCACTGCACTAAAGTGTGATTCTTTAGGACTAGCCTAAAATCTAGCACATAAACACACTACAAATTGAATATCAGGCCTAGATGCAGTGAGATACAAAAGGGATCCGATCATACCTCTGTACAGCTTTTGATCCATAGGGTTGCCTTTGGTATCTTCATCAAGACTTGTTGAAGTACCCATTGGAGCTGCAATGTCCTTGAGGTTGTCGAATTTGTACTTCTTCAGGAGGTCCCTTATGTATTTGGACTGAGTGATGAAGGTTCCATCTTTGGTTTGTGTCACCTGCAGTCCAAGAAATAGTTTTAGCTCACCCATTGAGCTCATCTCAAATTCTTGTGTCATAAGTTCAGAAAATTTCTTACACAATTTAGGATTGGTTGAACCAAAAACTATGTCATCCACATAAATCTGAACAATGATTATGTCAGGATGACTTACCTTGGTGAACAAAGTTTGGTCAACCTCACCTCTTGTTAATTTCTTCTCGGTAAGGAATCTGATGAGCCTGTCAAACCAAGATCTAGGAGCTTGCTTTAAGCCATAAAGAGCTTTATTCAATTTATAAACATGAGAAGGGAAATCTAAGCATTCAAATCCAGGAGGTTGTCAGACATAGACATCCTCTTTTATTTCCCCATTGAGGAAAGCAAATTTTACATCCATCTGCTGGAGAGTTATTCCAAAAGAGCATGCATAAGCCAAAAGAATTCTAATTGCCTTTAACCTGGCTACAGGGGCAAATGACTCTTCAAAGTCAATTCTGAATTCCTGGTTGTACCCCTGAGCAACAAGTCTGGCCTTATTCTTCACTACATTGCCCAGCTCATCTGTTTTATTTCTAAAAACTCATTTTGTTCCAATGACAGTCCCATGGTCAGGAGGTGGGACTAGGTGCCACACCTTGTTCCTGTCAAATTGATTAAGCTCTTCATGCATGACATTGATCCAATGCACATCTTTAAGAGCACTGTCAATGGTTTTGGGTTCAACATGAGAGACTAATGCAAAATTATTCAATTCATTTTGTGCTCTATGGAAGCCTCTAGTCTTAGGGGGTTCATGCAAGTCACCAATGCCATTTTCAACATGATGATCTCTTAAAAATCTGACATTAATAACTTGGTTACCTTGACCTTCATTTACCTCCCCCTGAACAACAGGCTCCTCTGCATTGATCTCTTCAGCTTCTTCTTCTTGATCTGATTGGTCTTCAGGTTTTTCTTCCTTAAGGATTTCTCCATCATCTTCTTTCCTGCATTGACCAACATCAGAGTTATTCAAGGACTCATCAAGGACAATGTGTGGAGATTCCTCAACAGTTTTAGAGTTAAGGTTGTACACTCTATATGCTCTAGTGTTTTCAGAATATCTAAGAAAAATTCCTGGATCACTTTTAGGTTCAAATTTATGAAGGTCTCTTTTATCATTAACATGAATGAAACATTTATAGCCAAAGACCTTGAAATAAGCAATTGAAGGCTTCTTACCTTTTAAAATCTCATAAGGAGTTTTCTGAGTGAAAGACCTTACCATAGCTCTGTTGATTACATGGCATGCAGTGTTCACTGTCTCTGCCCAGAATTTTCTTGGTAATCCACCTTCAACAAGTAGTGTACGAGCCATCTCCACAAGTGTCCGGTTCCTTCTCTCCACTACTCCTTTCTGCTCATGTGTTCTTGGGAAGGAGAACCGATGAGTAATCCCATTGTCCCTGCAAAAATCATCAAATTGTGAGTTTTCAAACTCACCTCCATGATCGGACAAAATATTTTTAATCAAATTTTCATTTTTCTGTTTGATATTCAAATAGAACTCCTGAAATTCAGAAAATGCATCATTTTTGTGAATGATGAAAAAGACCCAAGTATATCTAGAGAAGTCATCAACTAAGACATATCCATATCTCCTACCTGATAAGCTGACTGATCGTGTGGGTCCAAAAAGATCCACATGTATCAGGTCATAAGGTTTGGAGGATATGTTTTCAGTTCTTGATTTAAATGACTTCCTAGTTTGCTTGGACTATGTACATGCATCACACACTTTATTTTGTTTCTTAAAAGATATTTCAAGGAGTCCTCTAACCATGCTATGTTTGTTCAATTTGTGCAATACAGTGTAGTTAGCATGGCCTAACCTACGATGCCACAAAAATGCCAAGTCCTCTTTATTAGCAGTGAGGCATAGGTTAGAATGTGCAAGATCATCTAGATTTACCATGTAAATGTTATTTATTCTTTTTTCAAAAAATTTAACAACATCGAAATCAGGTTCAAAAATTTTATAATTAAGAGCATCAAATACTACCTTGTGTCCTTTATCGCAGAGCTGGCTGATACTGAGTAGATTATATGCTAAACCATCCACCAGCAGGACTTCGTCAATGCAACAGGTAGTGCACTTACCTACCTTACATGATCTGATGGTTTTACCCTTTGTGTTGCCGCCGAAGGTGACAAGGCCTCCATTCTTCTCTATCAGCAAGCAAAACTTGGCCTTGTCTCCTGTCATATGCCTGGAGCAGCCACTATCCAGGTACCACATGTTGTTCCTGGCTGCCAGGCATACCTGCAAACACAATCAGGGAGAAAATTTTGGAACCCAAAAGTGTTTGGGCTCCGAAACATATGCACAACAATTTAAACAAGATAATAAACTCTTGGGAATCCACATTTGTTTAAACATGGTTGGCTTAGTGGATTTCCCAACATTCTTTTCATTGTTTCTTTTCTTCTCAGCACCAACAGAGTGAGTCTTCCTTTTCTGGTGTTGTGTCCTGGCACCAATGTTATTAAAAAAATTTGTGTTTCTGTGCCAGTGCCTAGGCCAATAAGTATTCAGAAAATGGTGGCCATAGTTGGTCCTAGGCTGACCAAAGGAAGATTGTCTACTAGGAGCCCATGTCCTGGACTGACCAACCCAATTTCTAGCCTGAGGTCTATAAGACTGAGTGGGAAAAGACTGATACCTAGACCTTCCTTGAACTTTATTCCATCCATACCTATAGGATTGTTGTTTTTTTTATGGAATGAGACTTAGGATTACTATTGTGGGAGTGCACAATTTGTGCTACAACCAACAATAGCACCCGACCCTAGTATTATTTGCCAATGAATCTTTCATGTACAAGGTGACTACGGGGCATACCCCTGGAGAAAAAGAAAAAAAACTGTAAAAGGAAGAAATCCAGCTATCTACAAATCAAATTCTCCAACTTGGGAGACCTGCCGCATCCACAGTTGCACACCCACGAGCCCGGCTTGGGAGACTGCCCCAGCTCTTAAAATCTTTGTTTGACCAGGTATTGCATGCATAAGAAGCAAGTGCATCTGCAACTGAGTTCCCCTCTCTGTAAATATGATGTACCTTCCACTTGTTTTTTGTGAGAATTTCTATTATTTCATCCCACCATCTTCAGATTTTCCACGGGGGGGGGGGGGGGGGGGGTTATTGGATTGAGTCATAATAGCAAGAATTTTTGAATCTGTATATATCACTATCATTGGGAGTCTACTTTTAACCACCATTCTCAACCCATCAAGAAGAGGCCTAGCCTTAGCCATTAGGTTCGTTCCAACTCCATAATAGTATGAAAAGCCATATATAAATTCACCTCTGCCTCCCCTAATGCACCCACCCCCACCAGCGGGTCCTGGGTTGCCTTTAGATGCTCCATCAACATTGAGTGCATATCCATTTATCGGACATTGCCACTTAACTATTTTTGGAATCTTTACAGTGATAGAGTATGAGAATTCATACCGGTCCAATGCCCTTTTTTCATCTAGTGATGGTGCCTTGTTGAAGTTCTTTCGCTGCAGTGAGTATGCAACCTGATTTCTGATTTGTTGCTGTAGAGTTTTGGTGGAGCAGCCCTTATCTTCATATTTGAATTTGCATCTTTGCTTCCATATTTCCCAAATGATATGTAGCATGGATAGAATGGCCGCATATCCATATGGGTTGGCAATATCTGCTGTGTTAATAATATCCCATCATTTAACAGTTATATATATAGAAACCCTGCACCTAGAATCAAACAGTAGTCTGAAATGTTTCCATAAGGCTTTAGCCATCTGACTGTCCGGGAAAAGATTGTTTAGGCTTTCTTCCTGTTGATTTTCTTTATAGCATACACATTTGGATGGAATGCTAATTCCACACTCCTTGATTGAGCAGTCCACTGGAACTGCAAAATGTAGAAGTCGCCAACAAAACAGAGAGGCCCTTGGTGATATGCAATTTCTCCAAAAAAATTTCAGTGACTGTCTGTGGTTACCTTTAGGCCAAATAGCATTATATGCTGACTTACATGAGAACTGCCCATCATTTGTTGCTGCCCATACACACCTGTCTACCTTCGAAATAAACTGCATTGATTTTATCATCCCAACAAGGTGGATCGGGATGTGAGACCAAGCCTTACAGTTTGGGTCTTGTCTGGCTTCCCACAGAGTGGTCTTTGGAGTATCTCCTTGAGGGTCAATCATTGTACCACACCAATTGTCTTTTAGGATATCAATGGATTTACCATCCATAGGGACCCATCTAGTATTGTCAAGGACAAGCTGCCTAGCTTTATTGAAAACGTCCCTTTGGACACCACCAGGAAAGGGCTTGACAATGGTGCTAATATGACCTTTTATATATATTGAATTGGCATATTTGGACCATAAAGATGATCCCTGGGTGATGCCCCATATCTGTTTTGCCACCATTGCTATTTGAATATGTCACAGGCTCCTTATGCCAAGGCCTCCCTCCTCAACAGGCTTAGTGATATTAGACCATGAAACCCACTGACGCTTTAAGCCATCCTTTTGACTCCAGAAGAAATTGGCGAACATTCTATTTATAATGTCAATGAGTGTGGATGACAAGCATGATGCACTGGCTGTATATAAAGGAATGGACTGAAGGACATAATTGATGAGGCATACCCTTCCTACATGCGACAAAAATTTAGATTGCCAGCCTTCCATTCTTGCACAGATCTTATCCAACAGATACTTGTAGAGAGACACCTTTTTCCTACCTTCGAATAAAGGGACACCAAGATATGAATTTAAACCTGTTTTATGCTGAAAGCTGGTTATTTCAGAGATACTTCGGATGGTTGCATTAGTTGCTTTGTGAGATACAATGTAGCTGCTCTTGCTGGCATTCACCTTCTGTCCTGATGACTCTTCATAACTCCTAATAAATGATTGCAATTTCTTGATATTCCTGGTGGTGCCATTAAGGAAAATAAGTGTATCATCTACGTACAGTAAATGAGAGACTTGTATGCATCCCCTGGGCACTTGGAAATACTGAATCTGACCACTTTGAAAGAGATTTGATATGCCTCTACTGAGGGCCTCCTCTGCAATAATGAAGAGAGCAGGAGCCAACGAGTCTCCCTGCCTTACTCCTCTGGTTGATTTGAAATATCTCGCAGGGGATCCATTAAAAATAACAGAGAACCAGCAATTTTTTATCATCATTGCAATGAGTGAGCAGAAATTTTGTGAGAAACCAAAAGCCTGCATGACCTGCATTAGGAAGTCCCATTCTAGCCTGTCATAGGCTTTAGCCATGTCCAGCTTTAATATAATATTATTTCCTCTCACCTTTCTCCCTATATCCTTCATCATCTCCGAGGCCAAAGATATAGTATCCACTATATTTCTTCCTTTGATAAAAGCTCCTTGATTCTCAGAAATAATTCTTGGGAGGATATTAGTCAGCCTGTTGCTAATAATTCTAGAAACAATCTTGTAAGAGAAATTACACAAGCTTATAGGCCTCATATCTGCAAATGTAGAGGGGGATACCACTTTTGGGATGAGGGCAATCAGAGAAGATGTAGTACCCTTCGGCATGGGCATACCTTTAAAGAAACATTGCACAGCTTTTATAACATCAACAGCTATAATATCCCAACAAGAAGTGAAAAATAGACCGATGAACCCATCCGGACCTAGAGCACTGTCCGGAGACAGACTGTGTACAACATATTTTACTTCCTCATCCTCTGGAATAACTGTGAGAAAAATGTTGTCTTCAGCAACCAGGTGTGGTATATTCTTTAACAATTCAGTCTTTATTTGATGTTCAGAGGTGCTGAAATGACTGCTAAAGAAATCCACAGCCTTTTCCTTAATGATAGATTCATCTTCGCACCATTCCCCATTTTCAAGTTTTAATCTGTGAATGGCCATCCTAGATCTCCTTTGTTTGACCTGCAGATGATAGAATTTTGTGTTCCTATCACCACGCTGAAGCCAGTTGATTCTAGCTTTTTGTCCCAAAAAAATCTCCTCCCTGTGTAGGTTTTTTCGCAGCTCAGCTTGCACTGCTTGCAAAGTAATCCTGTTTTCCTCACATGGGTCAGCATCAAAATTTCCTTCAACCATAACCATCTTCTCCTCAGCTCGAGCTATGTTGTCAAAAATGTTACCAAAGTTCTCTTTGTTCCATTTTCTGAGAGAGTCTTTAAGTGCTTTAAGTTTATTTTGCAGAGTATAAAAGGCATTATGGTGTCTAAATTGATTAGTATTCCAAGCATTATGGACTACTTTTTTGAACTTTGCATCATCAAGCCACATATGCTAGAATACAAACTGACTTGGACCAGGACATAAAATAGGGAAATATAGCAGCATGGGAGAATGATCTGATGGCTCCCTTGGCAAGTGCTTAACAGTAAGAACAGGAAATCTGTCAGCCCAGCAGTCATTAAACAAAACTCTATCCAATCTGGCACGGACATTCCTTGCCCCCACCTGATTATTAGACCATGTAAAAGTGCTACCTGAGTAGCCATCATCCATCAAACCTGATGCAGCAACAAAACCTTGAAAATCAATCATAGAATTTATAAAACCCATGGTACCTCCTAACTTTTCCTCTGGTGACAGGATAGCATTGAAATCACCTCCCAAGATCCATGGCTTATTAACAGTCCCAATGAATTGTAAAAGTGCATCAAACATTTCTCTTCTCACCGTCATATCACAAGAAGCATATATACATGTAATATAACATTCCATATTTCCCCCATACTGCACCTTGACAGTGATAAACTAAAAATTCCTCCGCACCACCTCTACTGAAATCTTAGATTTCCAGAAGAGCCAGATTTTTGAGTTTTCCTCTTCGTTTGCATACGCACTGTCAAACTATATTCTTTGACGAATTCTTTCCAAGTTGTCTACAGGAATTTTACGTTCAATAATGCAAGCCATTTGCACTTTGTTTCTTATGATGTGATTCTTCAAACTCCGCACTGATCTATCGTTGCCAATCCCCCTTATATTCCATATGAGAGTGGGTTCAATCATTGGGAAGTTCAATCATATAATCATTTAGGATTGTTATGGCTATCTATAATGGTAGGTTTAGACATTGGGTCGGTGGAACTGGCCTGGTTGACCTCTAACTGAACTTTGTCTCCCCTGCACCTTTGACTCACCTGGCTTGTGTATTTGTGTATATTGAGTCTTCTTCTTGGCTGGTGGTGGTGGTGGAGACTTGGTGGCCTTGGCTTGGGGTTTGGGTGTGCAAGTAGACTGACCCCTGACCTGAGACTTACCCTTAGGTGTAGAGCAGGGTGTGCTAGGCTCACCAACCTTCTGCTTACCTTTCTCCCTAGCGCTAGATATTTTGAAATTAGTGATGTTAGTAGCAGAATTTTCATTATTCATTTTGATAAGGGGTTTCGTCTCCTTTTCTGCTACAAATGAAATTGTCTTGACAGCAAAACTTTTCTTAGCAGTAGGATTGTACCCGAGACCCTCTTTCCTAAAATTTACTCTTGACCCCAACAAAGCATTCAGATTATCAGATCCTTGGGTCATTTTTTCAATGATTTTTTCTTTGTCAGCATTTTCTTTTTCTAGTTGTTCGATTGAATTCTTTAACTCATTATTGACACCTAGGACAGCTTCATACTTTTCATCAACAATTTTCATTTCATTCTCAAATTTTTGCAATTTCAGTTTCAAATCATCAATAACATTTTTCAGTATTTCATTTTCTTTTCTACAGTCAATCAAAGCATGCTTTAAATCATCAAATTCAGAGCAAGAATTTTTTTAGCCTATCATTCTCAGACTGTAAACAGGCGAGTTTATCAAACATTGTCTTATCATTCGAAAGAGAATTAACCTTCTTTTTCAAATGCCTGTTCTTTTTCCTAATATCATCTACTTTGTCTAACAAATCTACGTAGACATCTTCCCAATCAGAAATAGTATAATGCTCAAAGGGATATGATACCTCATCGGAGTCTTCTCCTTTTTCTTCATCATCTTTTGCCATCAGGCAGATGGGCTTTTCTTCGTCCTCGCTCTCAAATGTGTAGTTGAATGTGCCCTCGTCCTCATCGCTCCATGTGCTCAACATCGCCTTTCCTTCAGGAGCTTTCTTCTTTGACTTCTCTTTCAGCTTCTGGAGCTCGGGACAATCAGCCTTCATATGGCCGGCCTTCCTGCAGTGGTAGCAAACATTAGTGTCAACTTTCTTGGCATGGTTAGATCTATACCTTGTTTGTCTCCTGCCGCCACCAAACTGCCTTTGGCCGAAGTTTCTTCCCTCCTTTCTCAGAAATCGCCTAAATTCTTTGGTCAGCATGGCCAATTGGTCTCCATCGATCTCTGACCCAGAGGGGCTTTCCTCGCTTGATGATCCACTATGGCTGGATCTGCTCGATCTGCTGAAGCTGGCCTTCAGAGCAATAGGCTTCTTCCTCTTCTCGAGCTCCTTAGTCTTGGTAAGGTTCATCTCGTAAGTCATTAGTGAACCAATAAGCTCGTCGACCTTCAAGTTCTGCAAATCCCTTGACTCCTCAATAACAGTAGCTTTTGTATGCCATATTGGAGTCAGGGACCGAAGGATCTTCCTCACAATTTCATAATCCGCATAATTCTTTCCCAGACTCCTGAGACCATTAGTGATGATCATGAGGCGCGCATACATTTCTGTGATGATCTCACTGGACTTCATTCGAAAGGCTTCATACTCTGAGACCAGCAAATTTGCCTTGGTCTCCCTTACTTAAGAGGTTCCCTCGTAGATGACCTCCAACTTATCCCATATCTCCTTCACAGTGGTGCATGATGAAACACGGGAGAACTCGGTGGGATGAAGTGCGCACTGAATAGCATTGATTGCGCTCCAATTGAGGGTAGATCTCCTGATCTCCTCTCTTGTCCAAACTTCCTCATTCTCATGAAGCTCAAACGGACCTTTGCTGACTACCTTCCAGATCTCATAATCTTTCACCCTCAGAAATACTTGCATACGATTCTTCCAGTATGCATAGTTGGATCCATCGAAGTATGGGAGCTTGGCAGTGGAGTGTCCCTCAACTATCATCCCTTTCGCGTCCATGACCGTTGACTCTTCAGGACGTTGATCCCGACAGAAGAGTTAGGCTCTGATACCAAGTGATAGAGTAGATGGACGCTCTGATACCTATAGATGGAGTATCTATAGACGATCTAGAGGGGGGTGAATAGATCGGTCACCCACTAAAATTTACTACAACAGAAACAATTGCGGAAAATAATCAAACTACTGTAGGACGATCGGGAAGGCACTCAATCACAACCAGAATGAAACAGATCAAACAGATTAGCTCTCACGTGATCCTAAACAAATGTCTACTAAGCGATGAACAAAGATGAAGGACAGAAGCAAACCACAAACAATCGCACAGTGGACAGAGGATTTTTAAGGTGGTTCGATCTCAAACCCGAGATCTACGTCCACCCCACACTCAAACTAGAGTGTGACTTAACTGCTGATACACAGCTTCCGCTGATCCACAGCTTCGGGGTACAAACCCTACAAACCGCTGGGCCTTACAGCTTACGCCGACCAGAGGAGTCCTCCTCTGCAACCGCTGGGGCTTACAGCTTTACCCATCCAGAGGATACCACACCTCTGCCCGCTGAGCGTCATAACTTGCTCCGCTGACAAACAGCTTGAAAAAGAGTTTCTAAAACGAAAAAGAAACAAAGCGAAAAACCAAAAACCCACGAGGGGAATGTAGCTCACACTGAGCAAATTCAGCTCCGATCTGAACCTGGAGACTGAATAACAACCTTTCTCTCTCAACTCTCTCAAAACACTTCTCAGAACTCTCCTTCTTTTCTGCTCTCTATGTCTTCTTTTTTTTTCTCTGGATCGTACATGTACTGGCTCTCTTAATAACACAATCTGCTCTTCTGGCACGATCAGTCTTCTCTCGAAGGAGAAGCTTCTTATTTATAGTATCAGCAGAGAGGTAGGGCGTGTGCTCTCCACGATTCCCGCCCAAACACCTTGGTCACGTGGCAACATCCCAGCTTACTGCTTCACACGTGTCACGATCCTGGCACCTCCTTTAATCTTGGATCACGTGCCATTCTTAATCTTCACGAAAAGGCATCTGTCAAGGCATCAGACATAAAGTCACCTTCAGACAGTTATACGAGTTATAAAGAGATTGCACGGAGTAAGTATTCTGACAGACTGGAATGCATCGACTCAATGTGGTGTTCACACACACATGCACTGACTCAATCATTCATAGACAAGCAGATTCACAGACTTCATTACAGTACACGGCTAATAGGTGCAAAGACTTATGTATGAGTGAGTTGCATCGAATGCACCGAGTGCGTATCTACAACGTGCAAGTATTGAACAGACCTATCGTGCATGCACTGGATGCATGAACACTTATGCATCGAGTTGCCTAAGACATGATGCACGAACTCTAAGTCCCCGGTGCAAGTGTTGCACAGACCTGATCATCCCATGAGTGGCCTTGCTTAGACTACGACAATGCGAAGATAAGAGTTGCACAGACTTATTATCCTCGGTGCAAGTATTGCACCGACTCGATGACTTGCCACGAGAGGCGTTGCACTGACTTAGCTATGTGTAATGGTAACCAATGCACCGACTAGCTCTAGAATGAATGCACAGACTCTATGTGCATGGTGCAGATATTGCACCAACTCGAATGCGTGCGACTACGGTTATTGCACCGACTCTGAAACTCATGAACACAAAACCGAGCATGAGGCAAAAGATGCACTGATGCAAGGGTTGCACCGACCGTGCTTGTGCTAGACTAAAAGATTGCAACAACTATATGAACACAGAATGTGCACCGACTTATGTCTGCCTAATGTAAAGATTTCACAGACATGCTGATGGGGCATCAAAGGCTAATGGCTTGTATTAGTGTGTATTATGGTTTGTATTGGCTTATATTAGTGTGTTTGTTGATTTTTTTTTCATTTGGGCTCCTTTGTAAGGCTTTTAATAAGTCATTGGGTCATCTTCCATGTAGAGTCCATTAGTGGTTTTCATTTATTAGGTCCATTAAGGGGGTTATATCATATTGGATCTTAAGGCCTTCATTATGGACCTTAAAGCCACTTAAGGCCCAATTGGGCTTTTTCCCTCTCATGGGCTATCTAGATTGGAAAGTCCATAGGATATGCATGGGTTCATGGGCTTGTGGATGGCCTTGGCCCAAGATTGGCCCATGAAGGGGGTGCCCCCTTCTTTGTCCTTATTAGGCTAGTTTGAATGCATTTGATTAGAATATGTAAGATGCTTTGACCACATGGGGTAATTGGGATTTGACATCCCCAAGATGGCCTTCACCCACCCTAGATCTGAGGGTATGGGAGGTCATTTGCCAATTTGGTCAATTCCATACAAATACCATGTATTTTTCATTTGTTGAAAATTAATGAGAAGAAAAAATTTTGTGCAAGCTTGGAGCAACCTGTGCCCCCTCCTCTCTCTCTCTGGTTCTTTCCTCCCCCTTCAGTATTTCAAGGTGTAGAACCCTTCTATCTCAGTCCCTCTACCTCCGGATTCTATCTTTGCCGCCGCCACCACCGTTCGTGCCGCCATCGAGCCACCGCGAAGCAAGTTCAGGAGTTTTGTCCAAGGTTCTATTTTACTGGATAGAGGGTTACTCCGAGAATTTTAGCTCCAAACTCCTACATCTTATGGAGCTGATATTTTTAGGGTGAGTTCTAGAGGTCATCACCACGTTCCAAAAAAATGAAAAAATTCCAGCCCCTGTGTTCTATTTTTCCATTTTCATGCTTCCCAATCCACCAGATCTGCTAGTTCTCTGTCCAGTTTCACAGCAGCTCTGAGTTTCACCCTTTTGTTCCCCTTCTTGATTTTTTTTTGAACCCCCAATTTTACTGGAGGTTCTATCCATCATTCCCATCCTCCAAACATTTTCGTCGAATTTCTGAAGCCCTCTACTTATTTTTAAAAATCGTGTCTTTCTCCCATATTCAGTTCTGTTTCTGCTGTCTAGTCCGACCACCCAGTTATATAAAATAGTTTTCCCCACCCAAACCTCCACCAAATCCTTCACAAAAATTATCTCCGTTTTCCTCTCTCTCTTCTCTACAACTTTTGTGAATAGCCCAACATCTGAATCGGAGGTCTACATCGCGGTCAACGCCAACTCTCAGAAAATATCCCCGCTGTCCTGAGATTTTGGGTCCTATCCAATAGCAGCTTGTAAAATCGGTCAAGGCCAGATCTGAGAAATTCAAAATTATTTCTCTGGCCCTAGATCGAAGTATTTTGAAAGAGCTTTCCAGAGGTACCTCTTGTGCATCGATCCGACGTTGGTGCTGATCGCAACATCATTCTCGTCGGGTCGCGCGTGTAGAACAGAAGCTCAAGTCCGTGGATAACAAGCCGAACCGACCGCCCGGCCCGCCGACTCGCCTTCCACAAGGCGAACCAGCGCGCCGCCTTCCCAGGGAGAGCCCCTCCGGACGTCCCCGTCACAGCGGTGCCGCTCTGGGCCCACACGGCCCCACGGACCAGCACGTGGGTCCCACGTTTGTGAGTACGCGTGCCGCCGAAGCTACACAAATCGCTGCCCGTCAACCCGAACCTGCTACTCTCGGGTCCCACTTTGTAGCCCGTTACCTCCCTGCGTGAAGTGGGCAGTAAATTCATTGCTGTAATTTAATTACTTACTGTTCCGGGAGTACGAGATCGGCCGGGATCGTCTTCTCCACGCCCGGCGCGTGGAGGTATCGTATTCGCTCCTTTACTCGGCATTTGCTTTGTTCGTATATACTTATTTATGCCGCTGCTAGAGAGCATGTGTTAGGGCCATTAGCTCGATATAATTAATTCACCGTTGCTGCGAGAGAGAGCGAGACCATCCCGTGACTCGATCCGGGCACAAAGTTGAGAGTTGACCACCCTAGCTCACTGTCGGTTTCTCAACCGTGCACGTCCGTACGCTTCCCTCGTTAGGGGCGATCGCGAATTTGCTTAGTCCAAGGATCGCATATCCATTGGTCTCGAGTCCGTGGTCCGTCCAGCATCACATGCCCGACATGAACTTTACCCATATGCACCGACTTATATACCTATATGGTAGATGAAACATGATATATGCAAATGGTAACTTATGGTGTTTGCTATCATCAAAACCACAGGGACACAATAGCAGGTTGTCCAATGTGCTAACATATATTGTCATCTTCTTTTGTGATAAATCGGCTTTCATCACCTTATACAATTGATCATATGAGATCATTTCTTCATATCGAACGTCTACTATTAGGCACTTCAAAATAAAATTCTAGACAACGTATACTTGCCCACTTAGATATATTCTTCATATCCGCAATTAGTATGTATCTACTGTAATAATCAAGATATGTCACTACCATCTTACTCTGTCCAATGCGTATGCCCTCCTCCTAAACTGTAATATTTTTCAATAGCCACCAACCTTATAGATAAACTTCAATGATGACTCCTCTTCCCCCATTCACACAATCTAGAAATATGAGGAGAGTAATAACAAATTTGGAACAATAAATGATCACATACACTATAGCCCCACATCAAACATCGCTCAACACTCCTTATGCTTAACAAATATTTCTTCATAAACTAAAACCCCAGACAAAAAATTTTACATGGACAACGATTCACCATTCACACTTGGTTCAAGAAGGTCAAACTGTCGATCTCTCCAACAAATTAATCTTCAGCCCCCTTATAAAAATCGATCGTTAATGGCCGATTGCTCGACGGAGCGCCATTCTCCGTGCTCACTATCCCCTCCCAATTGTGTTAAAGAGGTTGGAAGGAGGAGCCGGCGGTCACGAAGCCAAGTCGTCAACCGTCTACGTGTACCACCTCCGCTCTCGCTCATGGTGGCTACTGGGGTATCATAATGGGGTCGTCGGAACCCTAACACTCCTCCGCATGAACGAGTGGTGGTTGCTTCGCAAATGGGAGAAAGGTGGAAACTTGGTAATATGTCCAAGTTACGCAGGGTTATTTTGGTCTTTTCGTAATGTATGGTTGAGTTAGTCTAGGTTGGGTTTAATTTCATCGAATGAAAGAAACGACGGGGACTAATTTATATAACGACAACGATTTAAGGGGTTTTGAAGATAATAATTATAATTGATGGACTAGTAAAAAATTCGTCGAGTTGGTAGAAATTAATATGTAAAAAATCTTAAATTTTATTAGTTTTAGATTAACTTATGGTCAAAGAATACGACCAACCCACAAAAGGGGGTTGAATAGAAAACGACCAGCACCTTCATCGACGTCAGAAGAAAATGCGGAAGCGATAGTGGAACCAGAGGAGACGCATAAGAATCCTCTGCAACATGTTGTCCGGAAGAACCTCGACCAGTCGACCTCATCCAATCCCTTCAGGACAAAAACTTCTCCACTAATAGGTTCTCCTCTCGTGGATTGCCCCCATTGTTTCCTTCTACCATTTTTTTTGCTCCTAATCCGTAGTAAATCGATATCTCCATCGTTGTGCAGGACGATTGAGCTCAGGTTCAAATACAGAAGCAGATGATCATTGTGATGGGTGGTTGTAGAACTCTCAAAAAAAATAATAATGGGACAAGATCCCGAGGAGGACAACCCCCAATCAAAGCGGGGCCATCAGTCCAGATCCAGATTCCCACTTCTTCCTTTCCTTGTTCAGCTCGCAACAAGTTCATCTATCTGCCATTTGAGATTGCTTATCATGATCTTGTCTTATCACGTGGAGGTGGACAATAAATATGAAATGTACCTCTCCTCTGTGCCCCCGGGTTTGTCATCTGTGTGGGTGGCTTTACCATCACTGTTCTTGCCTTTGTTCTTGAAGTTTGGTGAATGACATAGAGGAGCTTGACCTCTGCTTAGGGTGCGTTTGAGGATACAATGGGCGTTATTTTTGAGTCAAAATCTCTCGATAATCTTTAAATTTTATGAAATGTACAAGTGCATCTGGGTTTTTGAGTGCTCAAAAAAAGTCAGAGAAAAGATATTATAGATACAAAATTGGGCTTCATCGGATAATCCTCGGAAGAAGTAAATGTAAAGAGGATTTTGTGAATTTTGAATCATTATAAATCTTGGATGTGCCTGATATTTGTACGGTCAATAAATTTTGTGGGGAATGAATAAGTTGGGTGCGTTCTCAAACGCACCCTTAAAGAAAGAAAGAAAAAAGTAGACGTCACTATGACCTTGCATATTTTGCTACTTCTCACGTAGTGTTATATATCAGAATCGAATTGAATCGGTCAGTTAGATCGGTCCAATCGCAAATCAATTTAGGAACCAGTCCGATTAAAGTCGGTCTAATTAACGTTGAAAAATTAGACGAACCGGACGAACTGCGATTCGACCGATGAATCGATCGGAACCGTTCCGACCTGGTTCACCCTTTAAAATAAAAAAAAATAAACGTAAAAATATTTAGATATTCAAAAGGATAGTTATGTGTGAATAAAATTATCTTATTATTATTGATTTATTATTATTTGTCATTTTATTTTAAATATATTTAAAACTTAAAAATTTAAAAGGGCATAGATGTCAATTAGAAAATGTGAATACCAATGGAATATTACAAAATTTTAAGATCAGTTTATTTAACCATATTATTGTTATTTTTTTACTTGTATAGCTACATAATTACATCGAATAATTATACATGTATTATTTTAAGATCAATTTATTTTGATCATTATATCTTATATCTTATTATCTTGAGCTATAAAATCGGGTCTGACTAAATATAAATATTGTGACGACGTCACGGTTCAAATCGATTAGATTGAATAGTTCAACCGATTCAAACTGAACAAACTCATTGACCGATTTAGGTATTAATTCAATTCTGATAATATTACTCTCACGTCCTCATCTTTTATAAATAAATCCTTATAGTCTAACTACTTGTTTTCAACTTCCAAAAAAATAACGTCATTTGATAAATGGCTCAAAAATTTGAATAATATTCCCAAATATTTTAAAAAGATTTTTCTTTAAATATAGCTTTTGGAAAAATGTTACATTTCTGAGCAGATTTTTCTCATTAAAGTTATTTTGAGGAGTTCTTGCAATTTGACTTGGTTAACAAGACTAAATTTTAAAATATTTTATTTTTATTAAATATTTAAAAATATTTGGTTATTATAAATAATCAAAGGTAGGTACATGAACGATCATCCGCGCAGTTAATTGCCGTGTGTAATAGTGCATAACGTACGTATGTTTTTGTAATGGGATTATTTTTTGTTCAAATAAGTTAACGCGTCAATAATATTTTGATTTTGTTTTAAAATTTGAAGTTACTCAAATTAATCTAACACATTTTTTTAATAGGAGGTGAGATGAGTGGTGAGTGTCGCTCTGGCGACCCCGGAGCCTCGAGTTCGCCTCTGCATGGTCCGTTAACCTTTCTTCCTCCTCTTCCAAGGAGTCCTCCCAACCTTTCCCTCTCTCGCGTCTGGAGTCATCATCTGCATTGGATGGAAGAGGACGTCGTCGATCGCGTTCGCGATCTCGAGCTCCAGTTCCTGTTTCTTCCCAACCTATTGCTTGGTCTAGCCTTTTCAAGACTCCTGTGCCTGCTTCTGATCGTGATAAACTCCAGTTGGAATACCTTGAGCCTTCTTCTATTGATTCTAGGAGTGTATCTATTTGTGAAGCAGGGGACTCTGCGGAATTGGAAGAGGTATGGTCGAATTCTCTTGTTGGTTATGTAGTCGGCCTTTCTACATCCTTCCTCCCGCTTCAGGCATTCATTCGTAAAAGATGGAATCCCAATGGTTTCCAGCTCTTCATGCTGGAACATGGTTTCTTCATTTGCAAGTTTGATTTAGAGGATGACCTGCATCGTATATTGGAGACCTTTTGGACTGTTAAAGGTCATCCCATGATCCTGCGTAGATGGTCTTCAGAAATCTCTTTTGAAGTTGATAGTCTCCAATCAATTCCTCTATGGATTTCTCTGCATGGTGTTCCCTTGCATTTATGGACAAAAAAATTCTTTAGTCGCATTTGCAGTGTCATTGGGACACCTCTTCATATAGATCAGCTTACAGCATCAAGGCAACGCCTTTCTTATGCCAGGGCATGTGTCATGGTTTCTGCTACCAGTGATCTTCCTGATGAAGTTTACTTCCAAGATCTTCAAGGAAGGACTCAGAAAGTTCAAGTATCTTATACATGGAAGCCTAAAGCCTGTTCTGTTTATAGCTCTTTTGGACATTCAGAGAGTCTATGCTCCGCCAAGCTTCCTTCAGCTGATAATGGTCTTACTCTCAAGCATAAATTTGTTAAGCAGAAGTGGTCCAAAAATTCAAACCATTCCTCTGTCGAAGGTGATCTTAATGCATTATCGGACACTAGATCCAATGCCATTCAAGTTCATGATAAGCAGAAGTTGTCCAAAAACAACCAATCCTCTGTCAATCTTGATGCTTCTGGTAATAAAAGTTTTACCCATAATGCACCACTGGACACCAGGTCCAACAATATTCAAGTTCTTGAAGTGCAATCAGGAATCAATCAGCATAAACCAATTTCTACAGAGAATAAGTTTTTGGTTCTGGATTCTATTTCAGAGGTGCATAACTCCACTATAGCTAATTTCCAAGTTGTTCAGAAGGATGGTTTGGGGTCCAATGACAATGTTGCCAATACTCAGCTTTCCGAGCAAGGGTAGCTATTCGCAGGCAAGTCATCTATCAAATCTTCTTTTGTGGAAGCGGGTTTGAATTTCAAAACTTCAACTAATTCGGGTGATACAAAGTTAGAAAGGGCAGATTTCCCGAGCCTTCAGGAAGCTGTTGAGAAGAAATCGGGTGAAGATACTCTTTTGCATTCTGTTTCTAACCTTTTACCCCCTATTGGGAAGGGTAAAGGAAAGTCAGAAAACCAGACTGGATTTTCAAAATCAAGGCGATCTCCACGCCTGTCATCTTAATATCCTTCTTTAAGAAATAAGATTTTCAAAGTCTTCCCTATGAAGTTTATCTGCTGGAATGTCAGAGGATTAAACAAACCAGAGAGACGAGCCCAGCTAAAGCTCATCATCTCTCGCTCAAAGTGTGACATTGCTGTCTTTGTTGAGACCAAAATTCATCCAAGAAATTCAGTAAGATTTAAGCAGCACATTTGGCCAGATGCTGTTCTAACCCATATTTGTACTGACAGAGGAAGAATATGGGTTCTTAGTAACCCTATGAAGTTCACAACAAGTGTGATCAAGTTCACTGACCAATTCATTCACTTATTGGTTTCTGATTCAACTAGGGGTTTTAAATTCTACTTGACTGCTGTATATGCTTCCAATCTCCTTTCTCAATGAAGAATTCTTTGGAATGATATATCTGATCTGTCAACTTTCAATAATGGTCCTCCCTCGATGGTGATTGGAGATTTCAGTTCCATCAGGTATCCAACTGAAAAAATGGGTGGTAATCCGGTTCCTTCAGCCATTCTTCAGGATTTTGATAAAATGATAGCTTCTTCTGAGCTGGATGATATTAAAATAACTGGCAATTCCTTTTCTTGGAGTAACTGCTCAATGCCCCCTAATAGGATTGTGGCAAGATTGGACAGATGTCTAACCAATGATAAATGGCTGAATTCCTTCCCAGATTCTTATGCAGAATTGTCTCCTGAAACATTTTCAGATCATATGATGCTTTCAGTTCATTCAGAGAAAGAGATGAAAACTGGTAAAAAACCATTCAAATTCTTTTATATGTGGACTCAGCATCCCGAGTTTCTTGATTTAGTGAAGGATGTTTGGAGAACTAACTTTACAGGTACCCCCCAATTTATTCTTCGGTCTAAGCTCAAAAGACTCAAAGAAGTGCTTAGGGAATGGAATTTCAATTGCTTTGGTGATGTCAGGGTTAACATTCAGAAAACTAAAAGCGAACTTCTTGAGGTGCAGTTTCAGCTCTCTTCAGATCCATTGAATGCTAATCTGGTCGGTCAAGAGAAGATACTCAAACAACAACTATCCAAGGATGTCCAAATTGAAGAATCCTTTGCTCGATAGAAGTCAAGGCAAAGTTGGTTGGCTTTGGGTAACTCAAACACCAAATTTTTTTATGCTACTTTGAAGAGCAGGAAAGTAGTTAATAGCATCAAAAAGTGCAGATTAGCAGATGGAAGCTTTACTTCTGATCCCGAAGAGATTAGTAGTCATGCTATTCAATTTTTTTCAGAGCTACTTAATCAAAGCTCTTCTTCTTATGTTGAAGATTGGAACTTTGTTCCTAAAACCATGCTTTCAGAGGAGGAAGCTGGGATTCTTAGAGCACCCATAATGGATGAGGAGATTACACAAGCAATCTTCCAAGCCCCTAAACATAAGAGCCCGGGGCCAGATGGATTTCCTGCTGAATTTTTTCAGATTGCTTGGAGTATTATTGGTGAGAATGTAATATCTGCCATAAAACATTTTTTCTCTACATGCAGTCTTTTAAAGCAATTCAATTGTACATTTATCTCTCTGATTCCTAAGACAGATGGTGCAGACTCTTTTGAGCAGTTTAGGCCCATTTCTCTTTGCAATTTTGTTTACAAAACAATCTCCAAAGTCATTTCTAACATAATTAAACTTGTCCTTCCAAAACTCATCAGCAAGAATCAGTCTGCATTTATTAAAGATAGAAGTATACACCATAATGTTCTTCTTGCCAATGATATTGTCCGAGACCTTCATTCCAAATCTAAAGGCAACCTCATTTGCCTGAAGGTTGATCTGAAGAAGGCTTTTGACTCTGTAAACAGGAAGTATCTCTATTACCTGATGTGTAGAATGGGATTCCCTCCAATTTGCATCAAATGGATTTCTACTTGCTTGGAAGGGCCGACCTTCTCTGTTTTGTTAAATGGTTCTCCCCATGGATTTTTCAATAGCACAAATGGGATTAGGCAAGGAGACCCTTTATCTCCTTACTTATTCACTATTGTTATGGAAGGTCTCAGTTCTATGCTGGATTTCAAGGTTTCTAATGGAGATATCAAGTGCCCTAAGGCTGGAAACTTGAAGATTTCCCATGTACTCTTTGCTGATGATCTGCTTCTGTTCCTGAAAAATGACAATGAGACAATCAGCCAAGTGAGTCGCCTTCTTCACCAATTTGCAAAGATATCAGGACTTATCTGAATGTAGATAAAAGTAAAGCTTATCTAGGAGCAAGTATATAGAACCCTCATGCAGTTATTGATCAATTGGGGGTCAGTCAGGGTAAGCTTCCTGTTCCTTACCTGGGATTGACATTAATATCCAAATCTATCAACAAAAGCAATTGCATACCTATCATTGAGAAGATCAAGAGAAGAATTGACTCTTGGAGGAATAGATTGCTGTCAAGAGCTAGCAGGTTGGAATTGGTGAAATCTGTTCTATCATCATATTCCATTTACTGGGCAGCTGCTTTCTCTCTGCCTGCTGGGTTAATTGAGGAGATTGACAAACTATTAAGGAACTTCTATTGGTCGGGCCATTCTTCTAAATCATCTTTACACATGGTTTCCTGGAAACATGTCTGCAAGTCTAAATCTGAAGGGGGACTGGGCCTTAAAAACCTGAAAGAATGGAATCGAGCTAGCTCTGGTATGTTGCTGTGGGAGATCCTCTAGAAAAAAGAATCACTTTGGTTCGAATGGGTCAAGAACAAGTATCTTCACAAGAAAAATATATGGGATTTTCAATTGAAGCCTTATTATTCTTCAGCCTGGAAGGGGATTCTGCTAGCAAGAGACATTATCAGGGATAACATTACATTTCAAATTTCTAATGGCCGAGATACAAATTTGTGGTCTGATCCCTGGATAAATGGCTACAGTATCAATCATCTCTATGGTGATCATATCAGAGAAGACCTTGATCTACACAAAGATGCTACTGTGGAGAGTCTTATCTCAGAGAATCAATGGAGTTTCCCTACTGCTCTATCCAGTGAAATGCTGGAGCTTTGGGACAGAATTCAAACCATACCAATACATAACAATACCCGAGATGTTATCAAATGGGCTCATTCAGTGAAAACTATCAAGATAAGCGATATTTGGGAAGTTATAAGAGAAAAGGCCCCACCTATGACGATACATGACTGCATATGGCAGAACCCCACTGCTCAGATGGCTCCCACTGCCTTTGGCAAGCTGCACATCAAAAGTTGCCAACTGCGGATCTTCTTCAGTCCAAGGGGTTCTGTCATCCTAGCATTTGTATATTTTGTAGAGCAGCAAGTGAAACACAAGAGCACCTCTTCTTTGAATGTCCATATTCACATTGGATTTGGACAAACATTCTTCTTAAGTTTGATCTCCATAGAGACCCTCAAATTGGTATCCATCAGGAAAATTTGAAATTACAGCAGGAATTCAAAGGTTTAACTCCATTGGTCAAGCTAGTTAGGATCCTCCTGTGATTCACCATCTGGAAGATTTGGCGAGAGAGATGCTTAAGGCTATTTGAAGACACACCTTCCACATCAAGAATAAAGTTGTTCTTAGAAATAATTGAGGATTCTAGAAACTGTTTAGAATTCTTTGGTCTGAATAACCTCACCAAGAGACAGAAAGAAATTTTCAAGAAGTTTAATTTTTCAGTTTAATCAACCTTAGAGTCCATAGTCTGTGTGGTCCAAAGGTTTTTTTATTCACATTGCTAGCTAGTCTAGCAATTCTCTGATGTACAGTTGTTAGCTTCTTTAATACAATACACATTACTTACCAAAAAAAAAAATCTAACACATTTTTATTGCAACAACCACTACATATTTAAGGGTGACTACTGAACTATTAAAAATACCAAAGAGTTATCTTTACGATTGTCTTTATGTTATGTATTAAAATAAAATTATGCTAGATTTTATTAGGGTTGAATATATATTAAAATAAACTTTATGTTAAACTCGATTAATTCTGGATTAAGCTATGGCGAAATAATATCAACAACTAACAAAAAGGGGCCCAACTCGGCCCAAGTTTTGAGTAGGCCCGTTCGAGTTTGACTTGAATCGTCCAAACTCAACACTCGACGGCCGTCCTTTTGAGGACTAGTTTCTCTTCTCTGTGGTACGTTGAGGACTAGAGCTTGGGCGCCCGCTTCGGACTTGGGCACGGGCAACTTGGCCCGATAAGGCCCGGTTACGTTAAAAACGTAGAGGAGTCCCCACCTCCACTCCCACGCCCGCCGTTCGACTGTTGGAGCTTGCAGGTTTCAAGCCCTACCTGCCCTCGGCCGCTCTCCCGGCTCCCCCCTCTCGCCTCCTCGGCGAGCGGCGAGCGGCGATCGGCGGACGGCTGTTGTCGGACGGGTGCGATCGTCGGACGGAGGCGATCTGTAGACGGCGGCAGACTGAGGTATTCTTCTTCTCTCCCCCCTCTCTCTGTACGCTCTCTGTACTCTATCCCGGCCTTCTCTCCCTCTCTCCCTCTCTCTCTCTCTCTCTCTCCCGGCCTTCTCTCCCTCCCTGTGTGTGTGTGTGTGTGTGTGTGTGTGTGTGTGTGTGTGTGTGTGTGTGTCCTCTCTTCTCTATACTGGCCGTCCGCAGCTGCCCCCTTCTTAGTCCCACCCCATGTTCTCTCTCTCCCCTGCCCCGTGTGTGTGTGTGTGTCCTCTCTTCTCTATACTGGCCGTCCGCAGCTGCCCCCTTCTTAGTCCCACCCCATGTTCTCTCTCTCCCCTGCCCCCCTTTCTCTCTGTTTTTTTAAAAACTGTACCGGCCGGTACCGGTGTGCCGGACCGGCCAAGGCCGGTACCGATGCGTACCGGCCCGTTACTGAATACCATGTTTCCTACTCGCAAACAGCGTCCACATCTGCCGCGAAATTCCTTCTTCTTTGCTTCCTTCGCGCAGCACGTCACCGAGGAATGGCCGCACACGAACCCATCTGCGCGCGAGCTTCCGGGAAGAAGAGAAAACGGCCTGCACCTTCATCGGCGTCAGAAGAAAATGCGGAAGCGGCAGTGGAACCAGAGGAGACTCAGAAGAATCCTCTGCAAGGCGGTGTCTGGAAAAACCTCGATCTCATCCTATCCCTCCAGGACAAAAACGTCCCCATTGACAGGTTCTCCTCTCGTGGATTGTCCCCACTCTTTCTTTCTTTATTATTATTTTTACTCCTAATCCGTAGTAAATCGATATCTCCATCGTTGTGCAGGAAGATTGAGCTCGCGTTCGACTTTGTTAGTTCAAGTTGCGATGCGCACGACCGGGGGCGCGCGCCCGTCCAGTTTTCCCGAGTAGTCGTGTTCCTCGGCGATTGGGTCCAGCCCCTCTTGATATCGTCGGACCACGACAAGAGGAAAAGCTCGGCTTTTGCTGATTCCTGCTTGGATCATAGGCTGTGGGTCGTCCTCAAATTCTGCTTGGAGAATTCTACAATCAGTATTTCGCAGAATCTGCTTCGAGCAGTCACCCGTGCCCTGAACCACATAGCGTCGATGCTAGAGAGGGACAAGGATTCAACTGTCGGGGAAGATTTCACTGGATTTTATGGAGGTTTCTCTGAGTGTCTCTCTCTGGTTTTCTCCTCCTATGGTAGAACCCTCAATGTTGCGGGCGTGGAATTGTGGGTTTCGTGTGCCGTAGGAGACGTTAGCCTCGTCTTGAAAATTTTATTGAGCGGTAGATGTCTTGTTTGCGGTCAAGATATGTTGTTGCGCCTCTCTCTTCTTTTACTAGAGCAATTCTCTAGTTTTCTGAGGTTTCATCCAAGTCCAAAGAATATATTTCGCTCCTTTGTGGATAGGCTCCTAGAGCCATTACTGGAGTTGTTGGTTTTGCTGAATCTACAGACTGGTGACAGGAACTGTGAATATGCTGGCAGCTTCTTGACAGTCGTAGAAGATGTTTTGTCCAATGGTTTGTTCCATCCTGTACATGTCAGTGGGTTTTTAAGCTCAAGGAGTTCGAATACAAAAGCAGAGGATCAGGAGTCAAAGAGTTTCAATGAAAGTTATCACAGACATTTCTTTTCAAAGTTCCATAAGATCATAACCGAGAACAAGGTGGTTGTGATGGGTGGTTTTGGAACCCTTTTTCGTTTGTTTGTAACCATTGTGAGGAAGAAAAGTGGTGTGTTTCCAACCTCAAAAGCTATCAACAAGTTAGAAAAGGGGAATATAGACCCTGAAAAAGAGGATGAAACTAGCAAGCCACTGTTTGAAGTATTCATTCAATTCATGGAGCCTCTTGTTCTCGAGTGTAAGAGGTTCACAGAAATGGAGTTCTGTAGTGCAGGTGAATTGTGGGAAACCAAATTGATGGAAATTCATTGCACACTTAGAACCGTTAATGACATTCTTAAGAGCTTTATGCAGGAAAAGATATATGAACGCACCCAGGATTCACCAGGAGGAGCTCACTGTAGTTTCCTGAAGAAGGTATATGATACAGTCATGGGCATTTCCAGGAGAATGTACCTGCTTTGGTTTTCGATGCCAAATGTGCATGAAGTAGGATCTCCCAAGATGCTGCTTTTGATAGCTAAAGAGGTTATTGTTAGCATTGAATATTTCCTTGAAATTGAATACAAAGTCATTGGGGATGACCTGGCAGGTATTTGGTTCATGATGCTAGCCTATCTTGCTGTTCATCTATTGACAAAGGGCACAATGCAGACTGCCTTCCTAACTAATGAGATTTTGAGGGCTGGATGCCTGATGGTTAATGTGTACAGCGAGCTTCGACAGGTTGGTTCTTGGTAGAGTATTTACCTGATTAAAATTTAAAATTTATATCTGATCCTAGATGCTAGTGCTACACTTTCTTTTTGTTTTACAATTGTCTGGAAAGTTGAAAATTTCAAACTTTAGATAGCTGAAGTTGTCGCACTGGAATTGCTGCTCTGTTTGTTGTGGCTGTGGCTTTTTTATTTGTTGTTCTCTCTTGCCAATATAGTTATTCTCCCTTCTGGATATGGATTGTATATGAGTATATTATGCAGAATCAGCCTGGATCACTCTATCTGGAAACAGCATCTTAGTAGGCTTCAAAAACCTATAATTAACCACCTTTTTACCTGAAACTCAACAAAAAACTTGGTGCAAACAACAAGAGGCAGATAGCTCCTAATAGAACCGCCCAATTTCTTTCCAGCATATCTCATAAGAGGTTTTCAGACTCTTATCACTGGCTGCCTAATCTCTTAGGTTATGGCTGTAGACTTTAGAAGGACACTGTCTTATGTTGCATATTTCTCTCCATAGATTTATTAAGGCACAGTGATTTTTTTTTCACCAGGAGACTTTAATGTGCTGCGTATTTCTTTCAATTCCCGTAATCTCATTATAGGTTATGCCAAAACTTTCACTGATTTATTAACTGACAGACGGTCCTTGCAAGGGGCATTGGAGAACGTGGACTATTAGATACTGCTAAACCCTGGATGTGTGCAGAATGATGGTGAAGCTCTACTCCTTGATTATCTGAATTCTAGATGTTTTTTAATGGATTCAGAGTCAGATGAAGACATCAGTCCTGTCAGATGCAACAGAGAATGGACATCTGCCCATGTGTAAATAGAGCATAATTAGGTATCAATTTATCTGTTCCATTTGCACTCTATTTACAGCCCTAGCCTTCAGCCAAAATGAATGTAGTAAATACAGCGTCCTAGCCCTCTACATATAGCCAGCTTTGGTACCAGACTTTTCTTTTTTCCTTAATTGTCTACAGTCCTTAAACACTTGAATCATCAGTAAGACTTACAACTTAGCATTTAAGTATCAAGGATCAAAGAATGAGTTAGCACATCTACAGTGATTGGATATAAAAGCCCTTGTGTTGTCCTTATATTTTTCATGGTTAGAAGGCATTTGTGAATTTACTTTTTTGTCATGAGCCATTATCTATTCACATCATATTTTTTCTGTATTTTGCCACTTCTATGCGTCTTCTTGCTATTTGGACCCTGTTTTATCTATCTTTGTCTTTGCCTTTTACCCCCCTCTCTCTGAATATATTTATATGTGTATATCTGTAACAGGACAGTGCACTTTAGTATGAATTTGACATTATTTTTGCAGTTGGTTCCCTGTCTGTGTTCTTTAGAATGTATTACTTTACACCACCAACCCTAATGGCTAAGGAAATTTAGGAACTGGCAGATTACTCTGAAAGGTTTATTTTTCCAAATGGTCTTTGTTATGCCTAAAGAAATAATGTTTGAGGTTGATTTGCATGTTCTTTATTGTAGGCTAGTAGGCCTATTTTTGCATTATGTGAAGCTGTGAGGTTCCTCAGATTTTCTGATGATGCTGGTGAACTTGGTCGCACATCGTTTTTTCCTTACAGACACTTATCCTCTGATGCATATGTTAAGGCAGTTATGACTCTATTGTGCTCACAAGATTTAAAATCTGCAGTTTCAAATGCTATCAAATCCATACCTGAAGGTCAAGCAAGTGGATGTGTTCAACAATTGAAATCAGATTTTACTGAATCTTTGGAATGGATAAGGGAATGTTTTATGAAGATAGATGGAGTTTGTAACCCAAATTTACTCCTTGAATATAGACTTTTTGGAAGTCTTTCGGAGATGTACTCAACTGTTTTGGAATCTTTGACTGTGACAGCAAGTAATAGCATTTCTATTGGAAATTCTATAGATGATCTTATGGCAACCAAGCGACTCATCTTTTCAAGCTTCATGCAAAATCAATCAAATAACTTTGATGACTTTTTTATTTCTTTTACTGTCAGAAACTTGACTAATCACGTGATGCCCAATTCAAGGGTGTTGTTGGATACTTCCTGGATTTTTGTGGTTCTCTTTCGTCTCTATATTTCCTGCAGAAGCGTGTACCTGCAAGCAATTGGTCTCATGCCACCAGATTCATCCAAAAAAGCAGCATCTGCAGTGGGTAACTTATTCATCGTATCTGCTGGATTGGATTGGGAGGCAGTTGCTGATTGGACAGATGGAGGCTATTTTTCCTGGATAGCTAAACCATCGATTTCACTCATGGTCATGATACAGCTTGTTTCAATAAGATTTTTAACAGAAAATATTGCAGCCTGTGCACCTCTAGTTTTTGTGTTAAATGTCATGGCTTTACAGAGGCTTGCTGATTTGAATAGGCAAATTAAGAGTTTTGAATACCTACTGGAAAGAGATGTAAGGTTGGCTCAGGTGCAAGTGTTGGATGTGTCTGAGCATTTACCTTACAAGAAAAACAAAAAGTGGAGGCGTCTTCTCAAAGTTACAAAGCAGGAGGCAGCTGATCTTTCAAATTTCATGACAGAGTACCTATCTTTATTGAATTCAAAGCGGCCACTAGAATTCTTCCAGGAAGAAAAGGCTGGAGAGGGTAGTGAAACATTGTCCACTACTGATGATGCCTGGGATATGGGTGTCTGCTCTTTGAATGAAAGGTCACTGCGTACAGCAATTTGGTGGCTTCTTTGTCAAAACATTGATGTTTGGTGTGTTTATGCATCTAAAAGAAGCTTGAAGGAGTTCTCTTTTCTCTTGGTTCATCATGCAATATCTTGTGTTAGAAGTTGCTCTGGAGACACCAAAGTACAGAAGAGATGGGAACTGCCCTCCCGAAGAAAAGTGATGGTCCATCAGATTTCTACTGATCTTCTCAAGAACATGGTTTTCTATGAACAACCGGTATGAACATGCCTTGGGCTGTAAATAATACTACTTTCACTGCATTTTGAAAGGCAATTGGTTAATTTCACCTGCTACATTTTCTTCCTCTTCCCAATAGTCCCTCTCTTCTCTCATTTAACTATAGATGATTTCCACGTGATTGTTATTAAAATATCATCACTTTATGGATAGCTGATGCTGTGTTTTCTGTAGGTCCTTCTGAGGCATTTTACATCAATGTTAACTGGTCTTTTGAAGAAATCAATATTACCTGCAGTAACTCACATATTTGGAACTAATGTGAACTTGAGTTCTTTACCTGATTGGTCTCAAATCCTGAGCAGTCTGGATAAAGTACCTTTTCTGCCTATGAGATTTGATTGTGCTCCAAACAACAATTCTGCCCTAATGTCATTGCATTCAGTTTCATCTGACTCTATTCATCCAGAAGATTGTACAGGGTGGAAGCCATTTTCTCCCATGAAGTTGGAAGTCAGGATGTGTCAAGCATTGCTCATTCTCTTATGTAAACTGCCTAAGGTCCACGCTAATGTGAGATCCTTTTCTGTGATTGTGGCTTATATTCTCCATCTGGAAAGGTGAGACCTTCTTATTGTTTATTCTTTAGTTTGTCCCATGGTTACAATATCTTGCATTGGGGAAATGTTGGATCTTGGAGCCTGAAAATTGGTTTCAGGACTACACAATTTTGACCATCTAATGAGGGGAAAAAAGACCAAACATAATGAAACATAATATTAATGCCCTGAATGATAGGTCATTGATCATTGCATTCTTGGTTGTGATCTTGCTTCTTAAAAACCCATGCAACACTTAGCTGTGGCCATCACAAATGCAGACAAAGATTTGGTGTCATATTTGGCTTACTTTGGCCTTCTTGTAACTGATTTTTCTCACCCCCCAAAAAAAGCCTTATGTTTCACCAAAGTTGGACCATAACAAAGTTTACTGTTAAACCCAAAGCTAATGAGGACTTCTTGTGGTAGTTCTTTGTACATTTCATTTGGTTAATAGTAAAGAAATGACCAAAGCATAAGAAAAACAGTAACAAGTGCCTTTTAAATATAATTTCTCTAGGATTGGATTGGACTGGCCCTAAACCATTCAGATATGCGATCCAGAATGGTCCTATCTGATCTGTGGACCATGTTCCAAACCAAGAGAGCATGCTGATCTCATTTGAGGCAACTTTCAGGCAAAGAAAAAATGGAAACATATACTTCATTAGTTTCGCATTCGCATTTCCAGTGACTTACCAAAAATTCTTTGGCTAAAAATATTCCTGTGTTGTTCTTTCCAGGCTTGTGGTTTCCATGCTACTGAGCTGTTATGGAGAATTCTCACATTTTCGATATGATCTCTTAAGTTTATTTGTATCCTGCCGCCGAACATTGAGGCATATTTTACTGGCATTTATTGAAGATAATATGGAGACTAAAAAATCCTTTGATCTTGATACTTTATTTGGTACTCCGTCTTCTATCCAATGGCTTTTGAAGTCGGCCTCCAGAGTAGTTGGACTGTCACATGCACATTTTGGAGATGAACACTGTAATGAAGTGAGTAAGGCGTTCTTTATGTTGATGGATCATACATCCTATTTGTTTCTTGCTTCAAGTGAAGTGCAAATGAAGGCAGTGATGCACGCTGTGCTGATCGGTGAAAATCTCCATCTAGAACATCCCATGCATGATGTGCCAACAAAAAGGGTTACATTATCTGAAGTTGAGCTGCTCTCCAATTCTTTTAGAGTCCTTGATGCATGGAAAAGCCTGAAAATTGTAGCTTCAATACTGAAGAAAGAGACTAGAATGTCATTGCCTACCTTGAGAAGTATAGATAATGTGGGTCAAGGAGCTGGTTTTATGGCTGTGAACTGGAATAACTTGTCGAATACACTTTCTTGTTTTCAAGGGTTTTTGTGGGGTTTTGTTTCTGCTGTAGACAGTGTAGATGAAAAGTGCTCAGATAAGAATGTGTCAAAGTTAATTGTCGCATGCGTCTCAGAACTTTATAACGATATACATGTGTTTGAGGAGTTTATAGATTGTTGCCTGAAGCTGTCTCTTCTAGATGATCACGTGACAGAGGGTTCAAGTGGACTGAGCAATTTAGATGATGCCAAATATTTATCAGGTTTTGATTTCCATGTTGGGATAGATGGACTCTCTACGGATAAGAGTGAAGTTACAACTGAAATTCATCACACTGTAAATGAAGCTGGAGTAGCTTACTGCACGATCTCAAATCCAGTTGACAACTCTAAATTGCATCATATGAGGCTATCTATGTTGCAAAGTCTATTGACATGTGAGAATCCTGATGTTTGCTTCTCAATCAGGCAACTTTTTTGTCAGCTGCAGCAATTCTGAAGCTGAGGCATATGCTTTCATCTCTGAAAGGCTCAAAATTGGAGGATGACTGTAATTACTTGCTGTCTCATTCAACTAGTATCCTTGTAGCAACATCAGATTTTATCTTGTCAGAAATGATAGGTTTTGGGAGAACGTCACAGCATTCTGATCTTGTATGGATTGATGGAGTGCTAAAATATCTTGAAGTTCTTGGCACCTGTTTTCCTGAGACCAAGTCTGTCCTTTCTGAAAGCTTGTTTTCTAGGATGGTAAATATACATTTAAGAGCTATAGGAAAATGTATTTCTTTGCAAGGGAAAGCTGCAACGCTGGCATCCCATGAGACAGGATCTAATTCAAAGATGCTCCAATCTGAACTACAAGAAGGTGAAAATTATATGCATCCAGTAGAGCTGTGGGAAAATAAATTAAATGATTTTAAAACTAGACTTAGAATGTCATTTAAAGAATTAATCAGGAGACCATTGCGGTCAGATCTTGTACGTGTAGTACAAGCTCTAGAGAGAGTGCTTGTTGGTGTACAGCATGGCTGCAATATGGTTTATGAAATCAATACAGGTGATAAAGATGGAGGAAAGATTTCTGCAATTGTTGCTGCGGGGATTGACTGCTTCGATATGGTTTTTGACTCATTGTCAGGTGGTTACAAGTAACTTCAGCCTTTATGCAGTTGTTTTGGGAAGTTTTATTAGCTTGAAGAAAATGTACTCATTAACCAAGTATAGTTTTGAACACAATTTGGACCCTGCCTTTTGAGGACTGTTCCTATTATGCTTCATCCATCCATCAATTCATTTCTTTCGGAAAAAAAATCCATCCAGTTCATTTTATTTTTATTCACAACATGATATGACATGATTTTATGATTGTATTCATAGCCATGTTTACGAATATGCTCTGAGATTGGATATTTGTGTTTAACTTAATTCTACTTTCGTATGTGCTTTACAGGACGCCATCTTTTGGGGGTCATCAGAAGTTGCATCCAGAATTTAATTGGTTCTTTGTTCAACATAATTCTGCACCTCCAGACCCCATTAATCTTCTACAGAGAGAAGTTTCCTTCTAATAAACATAACAGAGATCCTGATTCAGGATCAGTGATCCTTATGTGTGTTGAGATGCTCACAAAAGTTGCCCGAAAGCATTTTCAATTAAAAGTGGATGCATGCAATGTAGGACAGTCCTTGCATGTAGCAGTGTCTCTTTTTAAGCATTTTCATCAACTCAAGACTGTTCAAGTATTGACTGGTTCTCCAAGCCTCCTAGAAACTGCAGAAGGCACAGCTATGAAGAATATGCATCATCTCAATGTTGATCATCAATTCTGCATAGACCTATACGCAGCATGTTGCAAATTGCTGTGCACCATACTCAGGCATCAAACAAGGTATGGACTTTACCTTCCTATAATGCCTTCTCTGTATAAATGCTGATGTTCAAACAAGCAAAAGTTGGATAAATTGTAGATTTATGTGAACTGTTAATTTCCTAAATTTGACTTCTAGTAGGTCCCTTTTTTAAAAAAAAAAGATCTATGTGCTTCTATCCAGTCTTGTTTTGTTTTGCAGCATGTTTAGTTGGAGTTATCCTCAACTTGATCAATTATATTTTGTTAACTGCTTTTACAGTTACTTTTTTTGTTTAAACAAGGCTTTCCTTTTCCTAATGTAGAGAACTGAAATGTTTTTATTTATCATACCTATTTCTGTGTAGTGAGGCTGCACGCTGCATTTCACTCCTTGAAGATTCAGTTAAAGTTCTCCTTACATGCCTGGAGTCAACAGATGCTGATCTAGTTAGCCAAAAAGGTTACTTTGCATTGGCCACACAGGAGTCTGTAAAATGTGCTAGCTTTCTTCGGAGAGTTTATGAAGAGGTGTGTCATGCTTGAACCTTTCAGTCCCATGAATACCACCCCACTGCCCCCCTAAAAAGAGAAGGGGAGAAAAGAAAAGGAAGAAAAAGAAGAGTATTGGCATATGTACAGTTAGATTCCCATCATCAGGTTGCTTTGTGTCTGTTTGTCTAAGCTCAATTGATGTATTTTTCTCAGTTTCTACTGAGTTCATCTGTTTCATTACTTTTATTAATATTCCTTATGTTACTTTGTATTAACAGATTTGACAAACCTTGACAGTCAGCAAGGACAAAATACTAGCAGATTATGTGGATCAGGCCATGATCCACTGTTAGGTGGGGAACATTCTCCAAACACCCTTCCCTTACCTCAAATCCCCCCCCAAAAAAAAGTTGTTTTTTTTTTTTTGGGGGGGGGGGGGGGGCTTGCAGCTGCATCCCCTCACTGCATGCCTTTGGAACCGCATGACTAACACCTCTTTTCCTAGTACCTTCCCCAACTGCATCTTTACCTCCATGTTCTATTGTCTCCTCGTTTCTATTGTTGATGTGCCATCTCTCCAGAGGCATGTGGTTTCAAGGGATGCAGTTCTGCATAAGGATGACATTCTTCCTAGTACTGTCCCCAACTGCTTTCCCTAATTCAAAATTGTTCTACATTTAATGTTTAAAATGCACCTTGATGAATCATGAATCCAATGATTGTTCATCTAGTTGAGAATGAGGGGAAAGTGCTTGTTTCTGTTTTTCTTTCTACATTTACTCTATTGCTTAGTTTTAAACTTTTGTTTGGAAATGCATTAGATTTTGATGGTTTATTTATGAGTAGGAGACCTGCAACTGGAAACCTAACTCTTTATCAGAAGACTAGTGTGGCAATCAAGTTGATTATTGCTCTGGTCTTTAGTGAGAAAAATGTATTGAATTTTCATACCACATGCAGTCAATCTAACTGTTTCACCAGATGGTATTCAACCCTTCCACACTCACTTTCTTAGAAACACAATTCTCTGCTATTTTTGGGTCTGTTGTCCAGGAGGCAAGCATCATTTTCTTGCACTCTATACAATTAGACAAGTTGAGCCTTCAGGAGGAAACATACTTGATTAAAAAAGGAAGTTTCATAAGTGCTCAATTTGGCTTGTAAAATGGCTGTCTGTACTTCTGTGTTGAATAATTGTATTCTAATCAGTTTTATATCATCATCAGACTGTCCAGCAATTATTTTGACTTGGGTTGTATGCACCACACGTTTCCTAACTATTGCTCTTTACAGGTTAGACAACAAAGGGATACCTTTGGGACATATTCCTCTCATTTACTTTCCGATTACATATGTGTTTATTCAGGATATGGCCTCCTAAAAACTGGCATCAAAAGGTCACCTACTCTTTTACGTTCTTATGTTCGCCTATGAAGATGTAGATTCTTCACATATTTGTTGGCTTCTCATTGCCAACCTTTCTTTTCAGAGAAGTAGATGAAGCACTAAGGCAAGGTGTCTATGCCTTGATCGACATGTGTTCACCTGTGGATTTCCAGAATCTTCACACAGTTCTGGGTGGTTAGTGATCCTAATGCTGTTTAGATATAAACCATTTCTGACATAGCTTATGGTTTTAGTTAGTAGCTAAGCCCTCTTTTCTTTTCTTTTCCACGCAGAGGGGCCAGGCAGAAGAACTCTTGCAACTCTACGTCATGATTACAAGCTCCATTTCCAATATCAAGGGAAAATCTGAGAGTGGTGCCATATAACTTGAACATGTTCCTTTCACCAAAATCTATTCTGGTATATCTCTTTGTGAACATCTTTGATTTGCATGGCGATCAACAGGATGCTACCATAAGCTGATTTCCGTCAAATGAGGTCATACTTCTTGCACTAGTTCACTTTCTACTCCTATGTTGTTTTCTGTTACCAGAGGTAAACCCATGAGTTTTGGCTTTTGGATTCTGTAGATCTGTATGCCAGCTACATGCAAAAGCTGATAAAGAAATGGCTACAGACACAATCTTGCCTCCAAACAGGTATGCTTCTGAGAAAATCAAATAGGTAAGCATGTGATTCTTATACTGCATGGTTGTAAGGTGTATCCCATGTAATATTTTCTGTTTTTGTTTCTTGGTGATCCACTGCAGTGATCTGACATTACCAGTGGTTTCAGTCCGTTTGTGTTTCCCTACATTCCTGTGAAACAAGTGTATGTCTTGTATAAAGATCGTGATTCAGTGTTTAGAATATCATCCGAATTTGTTTAGAATATCATCCGAATTTGTCAGGTCCTGTTTTCTTGTCAGCTGTCTTGTATAATGATCACAATTCTACAATAACATATTGCTAGAATAGGTCAGATCCTGTTTTATTGTCAGATATAGATCTGGTTTTATTGACATAAGTTTCAGAGTTAAATTTAATTATAGAACTGGGAACCTGAATTAATTCATAGTATGATATTATTGAATTGTGCTTAGAATGATAATAATTCTTCCTAGTGGACTTTCACAATCTTTACCTCTTTTTGGCACAGGATTTAGACAATTTTGGACCATGATACCGAGGCTTAGAAAGCTGTTTCCAGTTCCCATATCCCATTGTAGGATCTTACTTCCCCATTGCACGTTCTACCTTTGATATATAGTTTTGGGTAAGTGGACGTGTATGTGTGGCTAAGTGCAATGAAAGAATATGGAAAATGTTAGTACCTGCATGCTTGGATGTCTGGAAATGGTAGAGCTTCCTGACGCGAGTTTAGAAACCTGAGCAATGTAGGGAAAATTTCTGTTCTTCCTATCTCTCTGTCTTGTAGAAAAGATCTATGCTAACAGATTCGCCCGACTCCATAAAATTGAGCTGAAAGGGAAAGAAAAACAATGGGCAGTTGGGTGGGAGGGAGGAAAATTAAGTGTTCCGCACTCCGCATTTTAGTCAAGAGTAAGATTGCACGTGAGATGTGAGCTCTACGAAACCAAAGGTATACTATAGCCTGAAAAGAGAAACCACACTTGGTAGACATGTAACATGAAATTCTGCCTTATTAAAGCAGCTCCCTTTTCTTCAATGGATGAAGATTTGTAGCAAGTTTCTTGTTTTACTGATGCAGTACAGAAATAGAAAAAACAGTACGGGCAAGGGTGCTTGCTATTCTGCGGAACCTAAAGCTTGAATTTTATCTTTTTTTTTTTTTTCAAAAGAAGTTTGATGTCTAAGAATCATCTCGATCATGCTATACATACTCCTGCCTTTCTAATACTGTTATTCTGTTTGTGTCCCAGACTGGGCATCTCAACTATGATGCTAACATTCCTAATGACTCCTTTCGACCCGCCAGTATGCAGGCCCCTTCATTTGAAGAAAAGGTGAAGAAAGCAGCTCTGCTTCTGGAGGCTGTTTAGATTGCAAGGACTAAAGCCTCTTTCAAACGGTGTCATGATTCTTTTGAACGACAACGCATGTATGCTGTGCGGTGCGGGCCAGCAGTCCAGCTTGTACATATTGTCGTAGTTTCAACCTGATGCTTTCTATTCTACTACTAAATCTTCAGTAACATCAAATGTTTCAGTAACTAGGGGAGGCCTTGCTAAAACAAAGAGCAAAAAAGTGCACTTTGACGGAGCTGTGTGGTTGGGGAAACGTGTGTTCCAGTCTGCCGGAAGGCAATGGGTCCAACGTCTTTTGTCCAAGCGACGATTCGGCCAAAGTCCATTCTATTAATTCTTTTGCCAAGTCTCCTCTTTTGGCAAGCGCATTGTAACCCGTCAACGTAGTGTCCACACTTGCGTGTGCGACCAGGGTTTGCCGGATTGATTCGTTATGTGCGTTACAGGGCGCATCAGATCGTGCCTGACAAATATTGGCAAGGTTGGTATGTGACATGCATGTGGTTCGAGAGGGTGGGTTATAATGGAAGCAGGTTGGAGTTTCTCTGGCGGCGGCAGCGGCACACGGCCGTGGCATGACGCGGTATCGGTCGTACTGTATTATATAACATTGGAAAATCGATACATGCGGTTCAGACGACACGTTGAACCGTGCGTGCAACTTCAGCAGCGAATAAGGTGATGGTGATGCTAGGGATACATGTTCAGGCGGCACGACAGATCTCTGACCTGGATCGTGGACATCGGAGGCCCCTAACTCGAGCTCAATTTGACTGAAAAAACTCGAGCCAACTGTTCAAATTTGATGGAGATGCTCGGGATGTGCACCGCCCAGCGTGAGATGCTTTGCATCCAATGGCTGCTAGTTTGGCCTGAAAGGTATGGTCAGGGGACTTTCTCCAGGATAAAAGAAATGTTCAGAACTAATTCAAGACTGTGGTTCGGCCATTAAAAAGTTTCTTTTTAACTTTTTACAAATTACAAATTTAGGTAGTTATCCGATAAAAATTAAATTACCAAGAAGAGTTTTAACTTTTGGAATAGTTCAAACGAATGACAGCCATACTAATCACATGTTTTATGTTGAAAAAGTAAATTTCAACCATCTTACTAAACACGCTGAAGCTTAAATTCTAAAACTTGTTAGGTAAATCGGAGGTAAAATGTAAGTTAAAGGTATAAAAGCTTTGAGGATGTTAATGTACCTATATAATCTATTCTATATATACATGCCATAGAATGAGATAAACTATGGATATACACAATTTAAAATTAATTTTAATTGATTAATTTTTATTTTTAAAAATAAAATTAATCATATTTATTTCCTCTTTACATGTAAAATATTAAAATGAAAACTTCGTAGATGTACTAAGTGACAAAAATATCTCCAATGCTATATCAATCCCAAACCTCTCCACAAAAACTTTAGGATATTTGTCATTTAGTGACATTTGTGAAACTTTTGGTTAGTAATAGGTACTTTTACGTATAAGTTTATACAAACTTAACGAATTGTCGATTAACCTCTCTGTTACGACTTATTTGCTTAAAAGAAGTTATAATTTTTTAACTCTTGTTAAAAAGTTTATATAGTCCGTTGACAATTTTTTAACTCCTGTTAAAAAGTTTATACAGTCTGTTGACGTTTAAAAAAACAGAGATTCGATGGAATATGTCATCCTAGTGTTAGATTTTAGTTGAAATATAAACTACCATCGTCTTCATTTCTTGGGTCTTTCACCCCAACCATTACAAGACGATGGTGAACCTCCTCTCACCCCCATCGTCCCACGCATTGGCCATCCAGTAGCCCCCCATCGGCCACTCCCCTCGACACCACTTGCACGTCGGAGGACATTCGGAACCCCCCCCCCATCGGTCGGACCCCCGTACATCACCCCCGCTCTGACGAGAAGCGTAGCGCAGCTATTCAACATCGGCCGCCCCTTCGGACATCACCCCCAGCTCTGACACCTAGTGCAGTGTGGTCAACCAACGTCTTCCAATCAGCCGCACCCCCTCACATCCTCCCTAGCTACGACGATAAGCGTAGTGTGTCCACTGGTCGCAGCCTCTCACATCCTTCCTGGCTACGACGACTAGAGTAGAGCACTGGCAGCATCCACTGGTCTCATCTCCCTTGTCATCACACCCAACACGAGAGCATTGGCCCCACTCGAAAACAATCATCGATAGAGCCAATGTCTGAAATGGTATGCCCTTCCCTTTGCTGAATTATTCATGCATGACAAGTGTTCGAGAATTTGCCCATGTCAAATACAGTCGTCAAATGCAAGTGGAATGCATTTGTCTCGAGATGGTGCCTTCTCATCTTGTCTGCTGATGGAATGTAATTGTACAAGGGGTAACTGTCGAGTTTGCATTTCAAATCATGAGAGATAAAAAGATAAGCGCTTCAATTGTTGTCTGCATGTCAATACTGACGAGAATTGTAATTTCTTTGAGTGAGTTGACGATGTCACCTATAACGTTGTAGATGTAAAATATCAACAGAAGGTTATGAAAGAATGCATGACAAAGAAGTTAATGAGGCTGGAGATCCAATCGAGGAACCTAAAATTTCTATTGTATTTTACCATTTTTTTACTCCTTGTCACTTGCTTGTTCAAGTGAACATGGATTAGGAGGGATGAAATTTGAGTCATGTATCAGATTGTCATATAATGTAATGTCATTTTGTCATCTGAGTCATGTATCAGACCTTCTGTTATATGTATGATAGGTATTACCATATAAAAATGCTTCTCAAATTGATTATGAGATGAAGTAGAAGGCAATCTTTCTCACTGCACATTGGCACTGAGAGGTCAATGATGCACCACCTTCCACATTTGAACATAACTAGATTCTTACACATATGCCATATCATCTTAGCAGGGATTTTTAAACATGCTTCTTCATTCACCTTAAGAAAATGGGAAATGACCACAGATGTTTCCTTAACTAATGGAAGTTGGATTTTGAACACAAGAAGGGGGAAGAAGCTACAACAACCCCATATCAAGAAGCAATACTCAAAAGAAAAAGCTTGATGATTAATTGCAACATTTTGCTCATTAAACTCTCTTGTTTCTCATCTATTTGATGGGGGAAAAAACTTACAAGAGATGCAAAGTTGCAGATAGCATTGACACTAAGGAGTTGAAAATAATCTTTCACGATTCCAACAAACACAAAATCCTTATGTCTATGATTGTTTGATAGCAAACTTGCCAGCCATTTATAATGATGTAAAATTATTGTTTACCAGTACAAACATGTACAAAAAGTTGGCCATAGTACTCCTGCATTCAGTGTTTATACCAAAATACAGAAAACCATGCTTTCTAATCCCATCCACAAAAACTATCCGCACTTTAGAACCGTCAGCTACAGCATTCCACACCCATAGAGTCCTGCACATGGAAAGAGAGGGTGTGTTAGAATGCTCACATATCTAAGTTGTTGTGTATAGTAAAAAATCTAGATTTGAAATTCACAATTTGAAGGAGGTGGTAGGAAGTTGAATATGGAGGATTCCGTGTCAAAGTTGATGGACGCTTGATTGTCCATGTTCATCACTATGTGAAACGGATGTCTCCACCGCTGGTACTTGTAGAACCCCTTGCCTCCACTATAATTGTTCGACCTACAATGTTGACATGGGTGTTACTTGTAATAACTTTAGCCAAGTTCATAAAACTAAATCCTCAAATTTGAGCATCAATGTGTGCTACGTTACCTCTCCCCCAGTTGATATTTCCTTTAGTGTTGTTGTCCCAATTGGTACTTCTCTCTCGAGTGGTACCTCTCCTACCCCTCCCGCAGGTGTGACTTGCCAAAATCATACATATTTTGTAGTGCTATGCATATCTTGGTGTGTGATTCTTAGGCTAAGTGATAGTACCTGTGTTGACTAATGATGCCCCATGTGCCCCCTTCACCCCCTACAGTTTGACACCTCTAACTGAAGCAAATCTTGGTGGTCTTCATGGGTGTTGCATACAATAGAAAGGTTAGAATTATGCACAGAGCAAATGAGCAAATGTAATTAATTAGAATAGTAACTTACTTCTAGGGCACACTTGTGGAGCCTTCTCCAACTTCTGTAACTGCAAATTGTGGTCCTGGGAGACGTCTTTGCAAGTAGTTTTATGGTAGCCCCACTGCCTACATCTAGTGCATTTGTAGACTCTCCTTGTTGCCTTCTCATTTTCATCTGGATCTCTAATCCTCTTCTTCCAAGACCGACCTTGAGGTCTTTGATAGTGAAGAGGAAGCACCTCAATACAATCAACAGTTTTCCACATGCTCTTATCTGTCAAAGGTTGTATAGATTTTTCATATGTGGCCCTACATGCATCTATGGAATAACATCTATCAATAAATTGATTAATATGGAGAGCCTTACGGACATCAACCACAGCTGCTATATGTTGACATAGCAGCCCACTGATTTGTCATTTCCTACAATAAGATGTCCTATCGTCCAATCTAACAACACACATCTCATTTGGGCTTTCCACCTCAGTTGTAAAATCAGTGAAAAATCTCACAGAAAATTTCCCCAACTTCCTCGCGATTCCGTTCAAATAGCCAACAGCCCGGTGCACCAACTGTTCTTTTGACTTGCATGCATATCTCCACCTACTATCCATCGTAACCATTATCTTCTGTCTAATACCATCTAGCATCTCTACAAGTGGCAGGCCTCTCGTCTTCCCAACCAATGAATTCAAAGACTCTACTAGGTTGTTAATGATGTAGTGCAATTTACCCTTGTCAGAGAATTGGCACGTGGACCATGCACAACGTAAGGTATCCAAAGATGAAGTAGCCTAGCCATCAAGTTTCTCCATGTCAAATAAAGTCGTTTGATAGCCATGAATTGTGTATGACATTGCTGTAGTCCATGCAACCTTCTTGTAAGCTGGGTCTGACCAGTTCTTAAAATTCCTATAAATGGTGCCGCATATAAAACCTGCGGACAACAAAATTAAGTAAAATCTTATCAGTAAGCATAAACAATGGAATCAATAAGCATAATTTGATCAATAATGTGATTTGATCAGTAAGCAAAATCATTCAACTATAAGCAGTAAGCATAGCGTGATCTGTAAGCATAATCTGATCAGATTTTAGATCATCAAATCTGAATAGTAATATGGTCATCTAAATCTGATCAATTAAATATGCACTTAATTGGTTATTAAACACTATAATTATCAGAGATTAATAAAAATCAGATAGTAATGTGATCAGTTAAGTCTAATAAGTAATCTGATTAGTTAAAACTGACCAGTATAATCTGATCAGTTAAGCCTGATCACCGTAATCTAAATATGATCAATTAAATCTGTACTCAATTGATAATTAAACATTGTAATTATCAGAAGATTGAAAAATCAGATAGTAATCTAATCAATTAAGTCTGATTAGTTAAATCTGATCAGTATTCTGATCAATTAAAATTGATCAGTCTAATCAGATCAGTTAAGCCTGATCACTGTAATATGAATCAGATCAATTAAATATGTATTAATTGGTAATTAAACAGTGTAATTATCAGATATATTAAGAAAAATCATATAGCAATGTGATCAATTAACTCTGATTAGTAATCTGATCAGTTAAAACTGATTAGTCTAATCTGATCAGTTAAGCCTGATCACTGTAATCTGAACACTAATTGATACATAAATAGATTTCAGTAAAATCAGAGAGTCATAAAAAGTGAAATCAGAGAGTAATTGATAAAATATTAGCTATTCTCAGCATCCGAAAAGATATCTGAGACAACCACCTCAATACTCTTTTCCATATTAGATATGAATGTAATGCCCGTAAGATGTTCAATAGCCTTCTTCAATAGATGCAAAAATCATGTCTATGCATCTATACTACCCCAGTCAACAACCCCATATGTAGCCGGGAACAAACAATGATTCCTATCAAGAGCAATCACAGCCGCCAAGATCCTAGTGTAATTCCCTTTTAAGTGATAATCGTCTATCCCCAACACTGAATGACAACCATTTATGAAACCACTGATACTTGCCCCTAAAGAAATAAACACCCTCTAAAAATAGCCATCCAGGCCAATCTGTACCATAGAATGAAGTTGAGTCGCTCTTCTTTAACTCATTCAGTAGTTGCGGCAAAAAATGATATGGTTTCTTAACTTTTCCAAATACCTTCTCCTTTACTAATTCTCTTGCACGTCAAATGCAGTGATAAGATATTGAAATATTGTTAAACTTTAATATATCAACTTGCAACTTTTTAAGGGAGATGTTGGGATTGTCTTTGACTGCCTCCTTTATCTTTTCTGAAATCCAATCTTTTGATGTCATTCTGATATCACACCTAGTAGTTGCTGAACATATGTGCTCCCCTTGCATTGTCCTCACTGTAAAAGTAACTCGATCCTACGGTCTTGAGGCATGCACTCTCCATTTGCAAGTAACATCTGCAAAGACAACATTAATCCTCATGCTATTATTTTTCACCAGCTTAAATTCAAATTGATTTATTATAGTATACTGCCGTAGAATAATTTTGTACTCCCTACTATTTGCAAAGATAACATTAAGTGATATATTCAGAATCTCTTCATCAACCTCCAACAAATCTTCATCTACATCTGACATGGGTCCATCTGACTCATTTGAGGTACATGGTCTTGAATGATAACTATATTAGGTGTGCACCTCATCAGAATCAACCACTACCTAGTCAGAATCAGCCATTGTCTCCTTACTATCACTGTATTCATCTTGATATTCAACAAAGTCTGAGTCATCATCTCATTCGGCTTGCATCCTACTCCTTTAAATTTGATAATCCTCATCAACAGTCGAGGGTTGCACTTGTGTATCATGGGTAGGGGCATGATCACTAACAACCTCAACATCATGAATCTCATCCTGAACAACATCAACATCAATTTCAACCACTGGCTGGGCATGGGCCTGAGCACCTGAGTCAACATGAGCAGACTGGCTAGGGATCCCTTCCTATGGATTCTCTGTTGGCTACAAGTCTAGTGGTAGGGTGTCCAATGTACTAACATATATTGTCATATTCTTTTGTGGCAAATGGGTTTTCATCACCTCTATAGTTGAGCATTTGAGATTATTTCCTCATACTGAACAAGTCTGGTATTAGGCACTTCAAAATAAAATTCTTGACAATATGTACTTGCTCACTTTGATATATGTCTCATATCCTCAATTAGTATGTATCTACTATAGTAATCAGGAGACGCCACTATTGTCTTACTATGATCTAATACGTATGCCCTCCTCCCAGACTATAATGTTTTCCAAAGCCACCAAACTTATAGGTTAACTTCAATGATGGCTCCACTTTTATAACATCCCAGGATTTCGGGTCGGGGATCCGCATGTTCGGATTTGTGACTATCGGATCTTCGAACTCCCAAATAATAAATAATAAATTATTTTTAGAGTTAGTGGTATTTTAGATTAATTGAGATTTTATCCCATTTTTAAAAATATAATAAATGATAAAAAGAAATGAAAAGGAAAAAGAGAAAAAGAAGATAGAATGGAAATAAAAAAAAGAGAGATAATGGAAAAAAAAGAAGAAAAAATTTGGGGTTGGCCCCGTGTCATAAACCCCCTCCCCTATTTTTTTCTTCCCCTCCTCTCTTCCTTCTTCTTCCTCCTGTAACCCCCCCTCTTCCTCTCTTGATCTCCCTCTCCTCTCTCTCACGATCTCTCTCCTCTCTTCCCCTTTCTCCCTCTCATCTCCGATTGTCGACGACGCCAACAGGCGGCTACGACGTGCGAGCATAGGAGGGTAGAGCAGCGTGATGGTGTCGGCAAGGGCGGCCGAGGTGGAGCTGCACAGTGATGCCGACGAGGGGTGAACGGAGGCAGCAGCGGCCACAAGGGCACACGTCGACGATGGGAGAGAGGGAGAGCAACCGCGGTAGCCGCCGCTACTATGGCCGACCACGGCAAGCGGCAGTGGTAAGGGTGAACCCGGTGAGGAGAGGAGCGCGCGGCAGTGATGGTGAGCTCCAGCTGTGACAACGAGTCTCGTTTGCTGTAGTGCAGGGCAACGACGATTGGAGAGCAGTGGGGCAGCAGTTGGAGGAGCCTCGGTCGGTGGTGGCTACGATCGTGGTGGTGCCCGACGACGATGGCATCCCAGTGGGCTTCGCGGAGGACAGCTAGCGGTGGTGGCTTCGCGGGAGCATGCAAGTGGATGGGGTCAGCCACGTGGGGTGGTGATCTGGTGGGGTTCTCACCCTCGAAGGTTGGGGGATGGAACCCTAAATTCCCTGTTGTTTAATTTCTCCAATTTTAGGGTCGAACAGGATTTATTTCGTGCACTAGGGCTGATTCCATGCTAGAGGGACATGATTTCTAATTTAGTTTAATTTAGTTAATTTAATTTAATTAATGCCTACTCATGGTGTGGTTGGAGGGGAATGATTCCCCATTGTTGATTTTGTTCCGTGATATGAACGTGATGGCATGATTGTAGGGGAGAAACTCCCCATGTTTTCCCTATCTCAGAGTAGCGATAGGGCGTGGTTTAGAACTCGCACTGTCAGGGTTATGTCCATTTTCTGTCTCGTAGGGGAAAGAGTTCCCCAATGTTTTTCCTATTGCAAAGTAGCGATGGGGGTGTGGTTTAGAACCCCAAGACCGGTATTTTGTCTGTTTTATTCTGATTTCCAATTCATTATATTTTTATTTAATTAATCGTTGATTTAAAAAGGGTGAAGTGGGCGGAGAATGACTCCCCCGGGTTTTCCCCATACCTACTCTCTCTCTCTCAAGATGAGTAGGGTGTGATGTGATTCCCGTTCCCCAAGTCATGGGACGACGTCAATGGATTTATCAGCTATTTTCATGGAAATAGTTGTCGTATGGATAAAGGGGAATAATTTCCCCGAGTTGTCATGGTTACCATAGTGTTGCGGATGGTTATTCCCACTTGGGTTATATGACTGACAGTCGATGGTTTAGCAGTCTAGCTAGTTGTACTTGAGTCAGTGCTATCAACCCACCCTATGTTTTAAGATACATGTGATAGGTACATGCGTAGCAGATAGTGTGCCAGCGGTTTTCTCTCTACTAAGAGTTCCCATGTCGAGTGACTTTCCCCACTAGTCGTATCTTGCTTGGGCATGCAGGTGCCGACCCACCTGGGAGTGGTGGAGAGCTAGACCTTGAGATGGCTTTAGGCTGGTTTCCGTACAGCCTCCCACTATGGTGGCTTGAGTCTGGACCGGAAGGAAAACCAGCTAAATGGCCTAACGTAGCGCAGTCAGTCAGTGTGTGCACATGTGGTTAGAGGCTGTGGACGCGTGCTGACGAGCATGACCCCAACTAGTTATTGTTCTGTGGTTACTTGTGTACGGTGTCACAGTTACCGTGTTGAGACGAGTGGGTGACACTTGAGGCTACAGGACTAAGTCATCAGTGGATGCATCTGGCCTTACTTCTAGTGGGTAATTCTCCCATCGCGTGAGACGTGACTCTCCCGACTCGAGGGTTTGGTTTCCCGACTCGAGGTTTTTGTTCACCCGGTGACTTCTGTATGACTTTCCCGACATAGATGTTGAGGGTTATTGAGAGAGTCATCGTGATTTCACCCATAGACAGAGTGGTGTTCTCAATAGCGAGATTGTGACTTTACCCCCATACCGTGTAGTCTGGACTGTGGCCTCCGTCAACGAGGACGGGTCTCCACACAGAGGTGTCATGGTTCTTTACTGATTAAGACCGAGGCTTCTCCCGATAGGGAGGTCGGGGTTATTCTGACCCTGTGGTCGAGGTATTCAGTGTGTGTGTGGGTGACTCATCAAGTAGGGTGGTTTTCTCAGAGTTCGAGATTTCGTGTGGTTTGCGAGTAGTTCAGTTATGCTTGCCTCCCTTTTTGCTTGTCGTTGTGCAAGGGGGATCCGTGGGATCCCTATTGAGCCGATGAGATGAGGCACATCCCTTTTTCTTTCAGGTGGAGGTTCGGGCGCTTAGCGCCGCACCAAAGGTGGTTCTTAGTTTCCAGCCTACCAAAAATCAGGGTATGAACCTTGACTGTGCACTTTCTTTTCTGTCTTACTGTACTTGGACTTTGGACTGTTAATTATTTACTTGTGTTAATCATTAAATTTTAATTTCCTACATTTAAATTTCATAATAAATGTAAATTTTAAATTTAACACTTTAATTACTGTAATTATTTTAGATTTTTGTGTACACCCACATCCAGAATCTAACACTTCCGAGCTCTGTAGCTCATGGGTAGCAGATCAGGATTCAGGGTTACCCCAGTTACCTTCAGGTACTCGGATCCCGGGCCATGACACCTTCCCCCACTTACACAATCCAAGAATCTGAGGAGAGTAAGAACAACTATTTAACAGTAAATGATCCCAAACAATTAACAACAAAAATCAGACTATGGTGTTTAATGCTAATAAACAGTAAATGTTGTGACTACTGTAGGCGCCAGAAGTTGGTGGTTGGACAAGATCTTCCGAACTAAGTCATGGTCACCTACAGTGCATAATTTTGAAAATTAGGAACGTGTGTGATCGCAAGAGGTGTTTACCTGAACCTCACAGGATGAAGAGATCGCGGGGAGATAATTTCAAGTAGGGAGAATATGGGGTCCCATCTTCCTCATCCTCGGGCGGCCAAGGGTAAGGAGCCCTGTGAAGTCCCACGATGCCGAAGTCCTGTAAACAATGAAGCTCACAAAAATAGAAGAAAGTAGAAGGCCATTAGTACATCAAAGTATAGTATCTGCTCTAAAATGAAACTAACACAGAGGGAAATGGTGGCGTGGTTACCTGGGGTTGTGAGAAGGGGCGGATAGCCGAGACTTTCGACCACCCCACCATCCCCGTTTGTTGGGGGAGAAAACCTCTAAAAAAGGAGCTAGGAAGACTATACCATGATGTATGTGCATGCAAAGGGAGCCATGATACAATAGAACAGGGAATCAGAGTTTAGAAGTTCAAACTAGGGGACAACTGAGAGTGAAAGAGAAGAAGTGCCTCCTCCGTGTTCTTCACCCCTGCTCTCCTTCTCCAACTCCACTCGAAACTCCTTTTTTCTGTCCCGAATGACCTCCCCCCTCTCACTCTCAATCCTTCCCCTTTCGAGGTGAGAAATTCTCTTTTTGAGAGAGAGCCCTCCGAGCCAAAGAAAACATGGGAGAGATCG